>JADLZN010002485.1:0-110416 GCA_018155175.1 Sinocyclocheilus anophthalmus | reverse complement strand
CAAATGTGCCACAAATATTGCCTAAACAAAATACTGATTTTGTGCATTTTTTATTGTACCAATATTTTAAATTGGCCTTTCAACTTAGCTTTATTGTATGGCAAAAAATTGTGTTACCTTGACAAAGCACTGACAGAGCCCACTGATCCCACTGTTGTTGAGCGCTCCAAATGCAAACTTAGTATGCAACAATCCGGCAGCAATTGACATCACTCTGATCTAGTGGCATACAGGCAACGTCAGATTGACAGTACTCTCCGTCACGTCGGCGCCAGGTGGGGTGACTTTGTGCCCCCTCACTCTCTGCTAGCCGTTCTCCGTAGTGTCCGACGCCCTGATTTTAGTCGGCTTGAGGCCAGGTATGCCCTGGGAGGTCTCCCACAGACTGTTAAATACACAGAATTAAAGTCAATGTTTTCATTTTGGTTGCCGGTCGATCCTGCTGGTACTGAAAAAGACTAAATCTTTACACAAAATAAGAATCTACCTAGATAATATTCGCACTTTCAGCTACATCGCGAATCATGTGACACATTTGGATTTCTGCCATTGAGTCAATTCACAACAGCCCAACTTTACCGTATGTTTTCTTTAATAACTTAATTTTGTTTTCATGGCATGTTACTACAATTGCTATATCATATTATATATCGTGCCTCATATGAGAGGTAGTCCGCTTACGACTTATTCTTATGAATACATATATTCGGCATATCTGATTACGGTTAATTGAAAGATTGTGTTGTGAAAGTTTGACCAAGGAGGAAAAATTTAATAATACCTAATCTTGCTGTTTCAAAATGCTGGTGTACAAGCAACAACATTAATTAGGTCTGCCGCATATTATTTTCTGAAATGCAAAGTACTTATATTGAACGTCTCTTTTCAATTGGCTCAAAGTTAGACATTTTTCCTCAACAATAAATTTTTTTTTATTAATGTTGCCATGTTTTTAAAAGCCACGCAGACACACATCAATGAATATAGCCATTCACTAATAAAGTTAACACATCCTATTTATATGTAAGGGCTTGAACAAATTATACCAATGTAGAGACTATCATCAACATGAATGCATTGGCTCACACAGATAGACATCAGATGTCCTTGGTCAATCACTCTGGATTACATTTCATCTGGCTTTTTCAGTCTTGATTGACAAAATGTTTTTTTTTTTGTTTTCTATATCAGTACGAAAATGGAATACATTCAAAACATCTAAAATAATATCGCGACCGTCATACTAGATATAACATCAACTGTCAGTGCCTACATCTTTTTTATCATTGCAGAATTGGAATTTTACTCAAAAATGTTGTGTTTGTTGTCGTAAATTTATCTTTTGTTACACTATCAGTGCACCTATACACAAGCAAATCACTCAGAGCTTCCAGTAGGTTTATATTTTTATGGAGCTGTAAACACGTGGATCTCCCGACCGCAAATGCTATAGCATTCTTCGCACGAACCCCAACAATTTCATATATCAATTTCACTCTATAGGCTATTCCTATTCAACTTGTACTACGGGTCTATATAGCAGATTATTTTGAGTTCTCACGTTTCCAGCGATATCATTATTTGCATGCTTCCTGCCTTTCAGTGCGGGTGCTGAGCCCTGCTCTCTCTGTTGTGCCCGCGTTTCATAGCTGGTCCTAGTTTGACATATACTATGTGACATTAAGTCTCACCCTGGGTATCCCTCGGACCAGATACCCTCAGCCAGGACGCCAGCGCCTATGTGTCCGCAAAAGCGTCCTGGTCATGCGGCTGGCTCCTCAGTCTGTGAGCGCTGTTTCATCCGTTCTCTGTCAGTAGTAGCCGGCAGTAGAGAGACCTCGGGGGAGCCGAAAGGATAACACCGAGTGCGTTTGGAACTGTGACCGGCAGTATGCTACCGCGTGGGACCACCGGAGTGACTGGGCCAGGGGGTGGGCGAGGGGCCCGATGATTTTGGTGAGATCTTTGTGGCTGTAGTCTTGTGTCGGATCGTGTGACATCAGGGCGCTCAGGTTGCCGTCAAGCTTGGTCCCGGCGCAAAATTGCTGCAAGGCCCGCCGGCTGCTTCAGCAGGTGTGGACCGTCTGTGATGGCACTCAAAACCAGGATCTAGGCAGATCCCAGAAAGGGGCATCAATGGCTGGATTATCGAGCCTGGGCGGCAAAACACTGGTGAAGAGAGGGAGGGAGAGATGGAGATAGAGAGAGAGAGATAGAGAGGGAGAGAGGGACAGCACGAAGAGGCCAATGCAAGTATTTACGGCGTTAACAGGCAGCGATTATAGTAATTCTATTGCTAGCACGTCTGCTTGAGGAACAACATTGTGTAGACCAGTGTGAGCGTAGACCAACACACCTACCACGGTCGCAAATTGGACGATGTGTGTCATAATTGTTGTGGGGGGCGGAAAAAGAGAAAACCCCGGAACGGATCTAACTCAGATTGTTGACAGCGTGATCTTCTAAAGACTTTGGCAGCTTGGGTCGTTAATCTATTCTTTCTTTGATGATTTCTCAAAGGTTCGGTCACTAGGCAAACAAAACAGAACAAAATTAAAAACAAACAAACAAACAAATCAAAACACAGGGAGAGATAGAGGAGAGAGCAGATTTAAGCATTTTACTGCTGTTAGGGGTTATGACAACTGGATGTGTTAGTATTCTATATCTAGGCTAAGTGATGATTTGAGGTGATTCAGTTTGGATCCCGGTTCCGCCGGGAGGACAACTGTCACTTCACCAACTAAGCACTAGAGGAAGTGTTACCTGTAGGTGAACAAAAATGGCTAGAATACAGAAATTTACTTTAAATTTGAATTCAAACTATGTTAAACTGTTTAAACTAAATCTAAATAAGTGAGGGGAAAGTAGAGAGATGAGAGAGAACCCGATTAAAAAAAAAAAAAAATAATAATAAAAATAAATAAAAATAAACCCAAAATATATAAATAAAATAAAGGACCCAAATCACAAACTAAACCAAAAATTTAAAAGATCTAAAAGATAATAAATAGTACAAACACCACTATAGTACTGGATGAAGACTAACATACAAACAAGAAATAAAATAAATGAGTAAATCGAAAGTAAAAAAATGAAAGGCAGTGTACACAAGTATTACCAATGGAAAAAATTAAAATCAACAAATTAGAGTAACCACGTCGACCTAGCGAGAAATGCCCACCATGGGGGTCGGTGTGCGCTGAAAAACCAGGAATGCAGAAAGAGTTTCACAGAGATGTTAAGAATCCTTAAACATCCTGCCCAAAATCTAGCGTAGTTAAGATACCCGTCCTTGAACTGAAAATTCATTTAGAGACTATTCTCCTTGTTCAAACGGAGTTTGTACTGCAGTTATCAAAGAACAAAGCGTCCAATGCAACAGAATCTAAGCATCTGTGCACTTACGGCACAATGTGTGTGAATCATGATTTCTTCCGCTGCCAAAGGTACACAAAATAAAAATATGAAACAACAGGGTTATTCTTCTTCGCTGTGTTTATACACAATTTTCACTTGATATATTATCCCCATGTTTTAAAAAAAAAAAAACTCCCATTTACATTTCAATCAGTCTACTGACTCGCAGTGTTTTTATGATCAAATCTGCATTAGGTGACACATTAGATAGCTACTCTAACGTTTAAACCTAAGGAGTTAGATCGTCTAGTTAAATTAAATTGGAACTTCGCAATGACTTCAAAAATCTAGCGTTACTATCAAAATAAGGCCTTTAAAAGATTATAAGAGGAGCATCGCTCAAATCTATCTTTATCGCAATGCAGGAAGATTTCTTCGTTCCAACAGGCGATTTTGATAATATTAAATGTACTGCAAAGAGATTTCTTCGTCTTTAGATAACAATTTTAATATTATAAACTGCAGTTCACTTTAATATTTCACAGTGACTAAATGTTAGACAAAATAGAGGCTGTTAAAATACAGTACTGGAGGTGGCTTAACCATCCAATCCAAAAGAGTGAGTTCGCGCTGCGTCTCGTCTCACTCTGCGCGCATAATATACAAACACAAATAAATTGATACTGTTTGTTCACAAACCAAGTTTGAATATTGCCCGCGTATCTCCACCAAAACATGTAACGTTTATTATATTTATTAGCTCTAAAAAGGGGAATACTTATGACGAATTATAACTGGTTATGACTCATAACAAATATTTAGATTATATCTTCGAATTAAATGTAGCAGAATCAATATTACAATTATATGATCTGTCCGTCCACCGAGCAGACAAAATAATATCAATCCTTTAAAAATCAATTCCAAGAATATTCCATCTGGCCACGGAACAATTAACTGTCCTTCTTTGTGCAGTGCTAGCAGTGATTTAGCAAAATGTAGCAAGGGTTCAACACATTAATTGACTTCGAACTGTGAACAGCAAACAGAGACAATCCGTTGTGAATAAAAGGGATTTAATAAATTAAACTATATCTAACATATAACTAAACAAAGCACAACACGTATATACAGAATGAAGGAAAGTAAGGAAAAATAGAGAAGAACAAAAGAATGGCAGTATTTCACATCACTTAACCACAACCTCTGAAAATCATCAAAGAATCCAAAAATCACATTAAAAGGGACTGAAACTTAAACACGCATCTGAATAATTTCACGCGGTTCACTTGCATTTGGTTTTTCCGATTGCTGAAGGGAGTCCTTAAACGGCGGTAGATAACGGAGGTCTGTTGATGAGTTCGTGAGGAGTCAGCTGTAAGTTTTTACTTCTGGTTCTTCTGAAAGAAAAGTCCACAGCGACTAACGTTACATGAAAGTAAAAACTGCCGGAAAATAAAAACTCAAAAGCAAGATCTTGAGAGTCTTCGAAAACTGTTGTCTCAAACGAAGAAGAGTTTCTGAGACCAGATTATTTCGGGCTAATCGCTTTTGAAGGTTCCTATTCTGTGGGTTCTGACCATGAGAGACATGGTTGTGAGCGGGGAGAAATCGTCTTTGGTCTCTTGTATTTATAATGGCTCATTTGTCACTGACTTTAATGGCCGGTCTGGAATTTCTGTAGTTTTAACCAAAAATATAGTACAAATCGTATGATGCTTTTCACAATCACATACTGTACATCATTGTCCGAGGAATGAAAAGCAGATAATTTTGATACCAAGAAACAAACATTTGGAGTAGATTAAACCAAAGATACATTCATACACCTGCATATCAGTGTTTTATTGCTTTAACTAATACAAATAACGAGTGTTAACTCATCTAATCCAACAAAGGAATGTACACACACACATGCATATACCAGATACAATTATAACTGATTAATTATTGTCTAAAATAAAGAAATGGTCTTTTTGTGTGTGTGTGTGGTTAGTTTTTGGTGTGTGTGTGGGTTCATGTTTCGTTTGGCCATTCAACCCTCAAAACTAACTGTGGAATGTTTTTGATCAGGAGATTCCAGGATTCTCGTGGGGGCTGTTTCTAATCTTAATTTTGACGGCGAAGACCATTTGGCAAATATTACAACCCCTATACGAAGTACAAATCTCTGGACCAGAACTAGTAATTTATATGACATGTCAAAAGCATAAAAGGGGTCTTTTAAGCCATAACAGTCAACAACCTCCCCATTATCTCCGCAGACGCTACGCTCTATGTATGTGCTTTGATCAATGTTTATATGCAACTAAAAGACAATATCTTGGTAGAATGGACTTTCAATAGAGGGACAAATAATTATAAGGTTTCTTTAAAAATATCTCCATTTGTGTTTTGTAGATGAACAAGAGTGAGTAAATGATCAAAGAACACTGTCAACATTTACGTACCCTCATGTCATTCCAAACGGTTGTGCATAGCAACAAAGGAAGAATGTCTGTAGCAGAATATGCAGTTTCCCATGGACTTCCATTGTATTTTTTTCCATATAATGGAAGTCAATGGGAACAGAAATTGTTTGCTTACCAACATTCTTCAAAAATGTGCTTTTATGTTCTACAGAAGAAAGACATACAGAAACAACATGAGGGTGAGTAAATGATGAGAGTTTTCATTTTTGGCTGAACAATCCCTTTAATATCAGGTGTAAACAATGTCACCAAATCATCTCATAACAAAAAAAAAAAAATGTTTAACATAGATATTTCATCAGTTTCCCTGTTTATTTCCAAGGTGTTTACTATTTCATATACATGGAAATAAGTTATAAAACAAGCATCACCTGTTTCACATCTCTTTTATGACTTTATAATTGCATTCAAATAAACAGTGATACTGCAGAGCAGCAAACACCTTTGACACAAAAAACAGAACTCTGTGACAGTAACTTGGCTGTCAAGTGCAAGTAATAAAGGAAATGCATTTTCATCTTTCCCTGTTGGTCTTTGGGGAAGTATGGCTCAGTAATTATGCATATTTCTGCTAACCCAAATTAAAATATGCAAGCTTTTTGTGGAAACTTAAACTTTCTCTCTGAAAATGGGGAAAAACCAACAGTAAGAAAAATAATCTATTCGGATTGTAAAAAAAAGGCTTGAAGCAAGATGTCTGTTATAAGAATACAATGGGTGCTGAATGATACAATAAACAATGTGAAGGGGGAAGGGGGGGGGATAAAGAAAAAGGGTGCAAAAAAAGAAGAGTGCTATCAAAACAGGAGCAACAAAAAAAGGCTCGCAATGAAAAGAAATTAATTAAAACATCCAACAATAACTCAAACTCCTCCTCAATATCTTGTATTCAACAATAAGCTAATATCAATCATAGTACATTCTCTGAACACAGCAATGCTCTTTCAAGGCTCCTACGAAGACATAGTTGCAGCATGAAGGTCATAGGTGCTAGAGGCTCGACAATAATCGTCAAATAAGATGCATGGCTGGTTAATAGAGACTTCCGAAAGCGAGCGAAACATAGAGAGGATTGTATATCACGGGATTGTTCTAGCGACGACATAAGGAAATCAAACGGCAGTTCTATAGTGGGTGGTGCTATAATTTAAATATAAGGCATAACATTATTTTTATCAAATTAATGCTTAGATATGCTGTAGTTCCAAATTTTAGATGGATCCGTTCAATAAAAAACATAGCGGCAACGCATTACGTAGAAGCGTCAATAAAGATTCAGGCCCTGTGTGGATTAATATTTGTCTTATTTGGAGGGCCTTGGACAGGTGCCACCATCACACCGCCTGTCAGGTGTGGATTTTGATATTGATAGAGAAGGCCAGGCACCAACACCATCTGTGAATGGCTAGCGGTATCCAGGTGTTTAGCAGTTCTACCAGCCATCTCGGGGGGGAAAAAAAAAAAACAAAGCTCATCAGAGGTGTGATGCATGTGGAATCTGAGAGGTCTCTTCAAGGTGATCGTCTAGTGCTGAATGAGAGCGTGCAGGAACCAACAAACCGCTATTGCACAGAGTGCAAGTATTAAAATTAGGATTTTAATAATGACGGACCTAAATATAGTAAGACAAAACATAAAATTGTGTCTAAAAGAGGCACAATTTCCATTTGCTTAGAACCAAGAATGCCAAAAAATATAATTAAAACCATAATAATTCCTGGACTTGCCTTTCATAAATACCATTTGCTATTAAAAATGTCTTTCATATTTACTGATAAATGATAATATAAGAAAATTGACTTTTCGAGATTTAGTGCTATTGAAAATTAGGCCATTGCATATTATTTAACAATCAAAGCTCAACATTATGAACAAATGAAAAAAAGGATTAGAATAAAAGTAAGTTAATGTTTGAAAAAACTGAACTGAGATGAAAATCAGTAAATCACGTAAAAATTATTCATCTTATATTTTGAACCAATAAAATAGAATAAGGGGGTGGGGTAAGGGGGGGGGGGGTGAGGGAGAAGGGGGAGAGAAAGGGTGGGGGGGGGGGGGGGGGGGGGGGGGGTGGGGGGGGGGGGGGGAGGGGGGGGTAGGGGGGGTGGGGGGGGGGGGGGGGGGGTGGGGGGTGTGGGGGGGGGGCGGGGTGGGGGGGGGGGTGGGGGGGGGGAAACAAAAAAAAAAAACAAAAAAAAAAAAAAAAACAAAAAAAACCCGCAAACCCCCCCCCCCCACCCCCCCCAACCCCCCCTCCCCCCCCCCCCCCCCAACCCCCCCCCCCCCCTGTTTTTTTGTTTTTTTGTTTTTTTTTTTTTTTTTTGGGGAAAAAAAAAAATGAGGGGGGGGGGGGGGAGGGGGGAAGGGGGGGGGGGGGGGGGGGGGGGGGGGGGGGGGGTGGGGGGGGGGGTGGGGGGAGGGGTATGTTTTTGTTTTTTGTTTTTTTTTTTGTTTTGTTGGGGGGGGGAGGGGTGGGGGGTGGGGGGGGGTGGGGGGGGGGGAAAAAGTGGGTGGGAATAATGGGGGGGGGGGGGGGTGGGGGGAAGGGGGGGGTGGGGTAGGGGGGGTGGGGGGGGGGGGGCAACCGGTCCAACATTTCATTCTGGTCCTTCAAAAGTTCCTACAGCTTTTACATGCCTCTGCTAAAATTCCAAATCATACTGTTCAAAAAAATAAGTAATTTACATTTATGTAAACTTACATATAAGTATCTACATACTAGATATGTTGATATTGTATGTTTCAGTGTCTTCACTCTGAATAACCTGAGGTGCAACTATATAACGGTGTTATGTTTAGTGTTAATTTGGTGATATAATTGTATACAAAAGTGAATATTGAGAAACCTGCATTTTAGACAATATTGTTCTGTTACTTTATTTATATGTTTCAGTTCTATTTCTATTTCAGCTCATAGTGACCTTTGCTTCCTGAACGAATCAATGTTGAATTAATTGATTTAGTAAATAATGGTGATTCACTCATAAAGTTGTTTAAATTAATCAGCTGGTGCATCTGAAATTGCATACTGACTGAGTATGTTAACTAAGTATGTTCTATATAGTAATAATGTTTGTAGTGTAAATAAAATCTGAAACATACAACTAATAGCATCCTGAGCTACGCACAACAAATAAACACGAAGCCAGTTTTTTTGTTTGGAATGTGGGTGGAGTGATAGCAAACAGTGAAACCATCGCAGCCCTGTTGTCTAAAGACGTTTTCTTAAACCATGTTGAGGGGCTTGTAAATATGCAAATAGGCAAGATCGAAACACTATATAACCAGCCTGATTTCTATCTTAGCAAATATCTGAACAGGCGTTTTATTCCATGGGGGCTCAGGGCACAAGCAGAGAGTCTTCAGGCCATTCTCAATAGGCAGGAGAAACAGCAGCTGTTGGAGCTGCTGGACAGACATAATCACCTGGTCAGCCTGCTGGAGGGAAAACTGGCCAGCTCCACTTGTAACAGCACACTGCTGCCAACCTGACAGGAAAACAGGAAAAAACTACACTCGTCTTAACAACAAAGTGCCGCGAGCTACTGGCTATGGTCACTCAATTAATCTGTTAACTAAATGTCGGAAAAAAAAAGAGAATTTCACGTTATCAAAGGTTAAGTTGCATATGACCAGCTCAGTGGGAACAAAAGAGTCTCTCTGAACTGGGCAACTGGTTAAATTCCCAATGGTGGTCTCTCAAGCAATTTTCCAGGAAGATTGCGGTGTCAATCAAAATTGATTAAACCAAACAAAGGCAAAATACACAAAATACCATAAAAGACCTACATGTACTTTTATTTATTTTTCACAAACGTAATAATATCCTATGTATTTCCAGATATTTCCACTCCAGTTGAAAAGGAGATGTTGAAGTTCAGAGACTGTGCTGAGATATTCAAATCTGGAGTTACAGAAAGTGGGATTTACAACATTCATCTCCATAAAAAAAAAAAACTAACTCCCCCACCGTAAAAAAAAAAAAAAAAAAAAAAAAAAAAAAAAAAAAGAAAACTAAGGTTTGTAGATTGATAAGCCATTTTTTTTTGTAATCACGTTGTAGATGGATATATATATATATATATATATATAGATTACATATTGCATACAAAACAAAACCATTTTTTAAAGCTTGCAATCAAAAATTGGCATTAATAGCCTTGATTGCTGAAGAAACTGAGCTCTCCTGACATTTAATTCTTTGTGTTGTTTCTGAGGACTAAACTATAATGAATAAATGAAGGAGCAAAATGTACTTTAATATACTGTCCTTTCAGTACAGAAAATCGTGTATAAAAAGGCAAGATGAAAATGTCATGATGTAGCAGAAACGCAAAATTCAAAAAAACCAAATCAAGAAGTCAGAGAAACATTTCCTTCAGGCCAATTCTCGGTGCATCTAACTGTGAATATGCACCCGCATTTATTTCAAAATCTTGCCCTACTGAACCACAAGAAAACCTCTAAAGGTTTGTGTTTTGCCTTTGACTTCCAGAGTCAAATCTAATTTCTGGCAGGCTCTTGGGGTGATGAACATTTTAAAAATGTGACTACAATTGTTTTTGTTATTCATTATTTTCCTGTGCACTCATTCGTCTTCCTCTCCATTTCCTGTGGGCATAGGAGCCAGGTGTTTGGCAAAGATTCGGAAGCTTCCTGCCAACACAGGGTTTAATGCAGTGAGTGAGAGTGAGCTGGTATATGTAGTATCACCACCCTTTCATTCTGTGCCACCCCTCAGAGAAGCACACTGGGTGGCTCTTTTCATTTAGAGTTAAAATTGCTCTTTTTTCTACCTCACTTTGCTTTCATAATGACAACATATTTATGAGGGATATTGCTTAGTGCTGATAGAAGTTTATTGATAACAAATGGTTCCTGGAAAATCTTGACCAGTGATGCTCACTTATTGATACATTCAAATAGGTTTTTGCTGCCAGAAACAAGCTGAAGTTTTAGTAGAAGAAGAAGAAGAAAAAAAGACTATCTCACATCTGTTATGCGAATAGAAGGATATGTTGTGCAGAATAAGAATGCAATCAATTCATACTCCCCAAAAGCAACCGTTCTACAGATGTCATTAATGCTTTGTCTTTAAACCCTGATTAGCCGTTTAAAGTTTCACAGTGGACGGTCTAAAGACCAGCATTATGTGTTGCTAAATGAGCTGGTCCCGCCAAGGAATGGAAATGTATGTAATCCCACTTTTTGTTTTTGCCAAGAAGAACTTATTACTTTTTGCCATCCTTTTTATTGCTCCTTGAGCTTAATTCTTCTCAAAAAACAGCTGGGAAAATTGGAGAAAAATCATACAGAGGATATTGGAATGTTTTCACTTGACACCCACAAGCTAGAAATATTTAATATTTGAGAATAAAATCCTTTATGGGATTGGCTTTAATTAGTTTTGATGGATTCAGATGATGGAATTCAATGAGTTGCCCTTTTATTATTTCATTTTGCTGCTCATAGCTCATACTAATTCACTGTTTTTGCCTCAAAACAGTAAGTTATTAAGTTGTTTTGTGTTCAATACCAAATCAATGGTTAGTAAAAGTATCAGTGGAATTGCAAAAAAGCATTGAGTGTACAGTCAAGTGTTTAAACTTCACCAAGACCAGTGTGCTCATGTCCCAAAAATACTGTTTGTACAGTATGGTTAAAATGGGTACAATTAATCACTGGCAAGTTTATTGCACAGTGGTTAACCAAATACAAAAGCTAAATACAAACCCAACAGAGTACTCATATAGCCTGAAGACCTACCAACTCACTGTGGACAGGAACAGAATGTGTGATCCAGTCTCGTCAAGTCACCTTTATTTATATAGAGCTTTATACAATACCGGGAGAATTGATAGTCAATCTAGCAGATGTTAAACAGGATAAATGTGTGCTAATAATTGGCAAGAGGATATCAAACTACATTCATGCAGTTGCATTTGTCAGTGTAGACAACCTAGAAAAAAAAAAAAAAAAAAGAAAAAAAAAAGAAAAGGAAAAAAAAAAAAAAAAAAAAAAAAAAAAAAAAAAAAAAAAAGGGGGAAAGAAAAAAAAAAAAAAAAAAAGGGGGAAAAAAAAAAAAAAGTAAAAAAAGTAAAAAAAGAAAAAAAATTTAAAAAAAAAAAACAAAACCTAATTGACTACCTTATTTAAAAGCGATCATGAGTTAGATCTGTGCTTTGTTGGCTTATTGCCTGGGAATACAGTATTGAAAAGCAGTCAAATCTCTTAAACCTGCAGCTAATAGTGTAGATCTTTACCAAATTCTGACCAAAATATACTATAATAGATGAAATAATGAAAGACATTGACCATCAGGCTGTCTACCTTTGTAAAAAAAATACAGGCCTGGCAAAGGATGCTCTTTCAGTATTTTTTTAATGCAAATGAACCGAAAAAAAAAAAAAAAAAAAAAAAAAAACCCCCCCCCCAAAAAAGAAAAAAAAAAAAAAAACAAAAAAAAAACAAAAAAAAAAAAGAAAGAAAAAAAAAAAAAGAAAAAAAAAAAACAAAAAAAAAAAAAAAAAAAAAAAAACACCATTCTCAAAACCTATAGTTTTGTCAGCTATATTACACATAATGATTAATATTACGAAAGGAATGATTTCAAAATTTAGTTCACAAAAAAAACAAAAAAAAAAAAAAAATACTTAATTTGTTCTATTGTTAAAAGTATACATTTACAAAGTATATATGTATATTTATGGCATGTATGTGTTTCTGTGTGGTTGTTTCTAACCAGGTATTCTGTGACATGAAAACTAAAGGGGGAGGCTGGACTGTCTTTCAGCGTCGCTATGATGGATCAGTCGATTTCAACCATGGCTGGAATGATTACAAACTAAAAGGTAGAGAAACCAGTTAAAAAAAAACTTGATACAATGGGGCTAACTAGAGACGTTTTTTTCTCCTACATTTAATCCATTTTACTGTATTCGTAGGTTATAGCGGAATGATGAGGAATGTGGTTGTCTTTCCACAGTTTGGCTTCGAATTCTTTAAATGCAATTCTCTGTCTCTGATCAGGTTAGGTTTTTATCATGCATTAAACAGGTCTTCATTTGTCTTGAAAAAGATGGGGTAAAAAAACCTTCTGGTAAATTTCCACAACATCAGTCATGTTTTGGAAAAACATATTGCCATGCATCATATATGACAAGGTGGATACTGTAAAGTACCTAGCTGTAGGAATTTGATTTTGTGCCATCATTAAAGATTGCTTAAAAATCATTTTTCTTGATTTAGCTCTTAGCTTTTCTTGATTTAGATTTTAGCTTTAGCTCACTCCTTTAATGAAGACATACTGTATAAATTACATGTGAGCCTCTCTATCCCTTATTGAGATTTCTTGATTTATGCAAATATCTGCTACCATTAATCCGAGGCGCCTAACATTTAAAACACATATTTAACCTGCACTGATGGAGAAAGTCTATCTCATGCGTGGTGTCTGACGTGTATAGCCATAGAATACTGATGTGTTTGTGACCCCATTGACATGAGGAAGAGAATTCTGATTGGCCTTCTCTGCATTCCGATGTCTCCCATGTTGTTACACCTGCATTCCCTCCCTATCTGGGAGGATAAGTATACAGTATATTAATATGGTCACAGGGTCATTTGAGTCTCGAGAAGAGAAAAGATAAGAAGACATTTGAATTTAAGTAGGATGTCATCATTCACACACTGCGTCCATTATTTAAAACAAGTCACAGAATATAAAGAGAGCACATTGTTAGTAATGCTCGCTTAAAAATCAGTGTTTTCTACCTGTAAAAGTAACAACTCCCTGGAGAGCTGATTTGTTTGGAAACTATTGAGTTTTAAATGCAAAAACAGTGGTAATTCATCTCACCTGGGCCACTTCAACAGACAAATTGCTATGGCTGCTCTGGGAGTGCATCAGAGCCGCACAAGTTTTGTTTTCTCTTTTCCTTGTTGTTTTCCAAGAAAAATTTATTTACAAGTGAATGATAACTATTTGGCCCCAGATGGAGCGTGGGAGTGGGGAGCCCCTCTAGATTGTTGATAACGTGTGCATTGAAGCATTTGAATGCCCAACTGCACTACCACATCTCATTTTACAGAAATAGTGTTTAAAGATTAGCATATTAATGCAAAACTACTGGTAATGTGCATCTCACACTCTTAGTTTTCATTATAATCATCACATCCCGTCTGGCAGTCACATACAGTCTAGTCGTAAACGTTAGAATATTTCAACGCACTCAAAGCTTTATAATTGGATCTGAAAATTATGCATTCCCAAATAATCTGAAATACACACAGCTCCTGTACATTGTAAATAATGATTTTTAAATTTTAAAAGAAAATATAATTTCATTGTGTACTTCAACATTTTGTGAAATTTACTAGCAATTTGAGTGAAAATAGTTTCTAAGTAAATCGTATGCCACATTTTTCCAGTGTACTACTCACCACTGGAAATGAATGATTTCAGGTTGTTTGTCAAAGATAGTTAAAATGAGATGTATGTCAAGCAGATAAAGCAACTTTTTTTGTCTTTTCTTCACATACGACATAGGGATTTGGAGATCCATCAGGAGAACACTGGTTAGGAAATGATGTCATCCACCTGCTCACAACCTCAAAAGACTACACTCTCCAGGTCCACCTCAAAGATGCAGAGGGACAGCAGGCTTATTCTCAATATGACCATTTCTACATTGACGGAGAGGATAAGAAATACAGGTACCAAAATATTAAATAGTTTCAGTCATGTATTGAAGTAGTAGCAGAGGATTTTCCTATTTTCAAGAAAATTGTTTAAGAATATTTTAAACCAATTTATTAGCACATTGAGTTAGACATAAAACTTCTCATTGCACAATGATTTGAGGGACCAATCATTTTTTACAACCATTTCTATGTATTTCAGATAAATTTGAGATCAGATATGATTGGTCTAATGGCACTGTTTTTTTCTTTTACTATGAAGGGTTCCCTATAACTTTTTATCTGAATAAGCCAAAATCAGCAACAGGAAAACATTTGGTTGCATTTTGTATTGTAATTGAACTGGAACGGATAACAAGCAGTGGAAAGTAAAAGGGAGGTGGCAGAACAGTGTGCGGTCGAGAGCGCTTTCCTCCACTGATCGCAACTGCAACAATCACTCAACAAAACATTAAAAATGATGAATTCCAGAACCAGACTCATTTTAATACCCTCTCCCAAATTAAAAACTCCTGTTCAGCATTTGAAGATGGTTCCTATGTATTAGCATCACAGACGTGAGCTATTTCATAAAGTGATGGGTATAAAATCGACCTTGGCGGACACATCCAACCAGTCTCCACCATAAATGACGCCTATGTGGATACAAGTGACTTTGGAAAAACAAAATCGCAGAAGATAAAATCTACAGTATTTCAGGTTTTTAATCACAGCCGTGTTTTATTCTGTATGAAATGTAGTGGGTGGGAGTAGTGCGGTTTATTTTTATATACTGTGTGTCATTTAAGTAGAATATGTTCAGTGTCTAATTGTCCAGAGTTATTTTAAACATCGTCATATTGTGGTGTTCAAAATCTGACTAAGACTTGATTTGCATTTAGATTTGCAGTGTGAATTACATTTTCAGTACGTTATTGACATATTTAATTTATTTTTTTGGCTTGTCTTTGTCATTTTTCTGGGATAAGAAGCACTTGTGCCCATAAGTCAAAATGATGAGCTATATTTAGGGTAAACCACCATTTGTCACAGCATCAATATTGCTTCTGGTCTGCTGATCCCAGGAGCAGATCTGCCTACAAAAGAGAAACAGGGCAAACAATTTCAAGCATGAGGCTTTGCCAGAAAACTGCTGAGTTAAACACCTCTCTTAAGGGATGCAATTAAACATGCAGCATTGCTTGTGGGCATACTTATACGGTGAATGAACCAGAACTAGAAATATTAAATTTAACTCAAAATAAATGATTTGGAATACAATTCTAGAATGGGAGAGTGTTGCAGCAATGGTATCAGATGGAAACGCCAATGTGTGTCTGTGTGTGTGTAAACAGGTAGAAAAGATGCTGAACAAACAGTTGCCAAATCCCACCATGTTTGTTTTCTAGTTTACCTCATATGGTAAGTGTGCATTTTATTAGCGTGTTGAGAATCCTGGCATGGTCTCAAGGGTGTTGGGCCCGTTTGGGATTAACCAGCCAAGCAACCTATGGTGCAAAAATGTTTTCATGCCAACACAATCTCTTGCAGTCCCTAGCTGTGTGGTCCTTTCTCTGGCACAGTGTGTCTGCAGTCTTTCCTGGTGAGACATCACCAACAATGGATTGTGGATAATGGAGGCCGAATATCTTTGGAATGCACATTAATGAGTCTTAGAGCTTTCTGAAATAAGAAAAAGATAAATCACTTAGTATCTTATACAGGCTCGCAGCCGGTCCAATTACTGGGTTAACAGTGGATGTATTAGATGTAGACACTTTCATAAGATTATGTAAAACGAAAATAAAAAACAGTGTATGTTAAAGTGATCCTTTGTGTATAGTATTTAAGTTAATTGATCTAAAACAGGATTTGTGTCTGAGCTGATTAAACAAGCTAATGCTGGAACTCGACATATAAGAAGTGGTAAAAAAGAGAAGGTTGTAGTAGCAAAGTTTCCTGGCACACCTTTAGCCATAGACTACCATAGACATTTTAGGGATAGATTTAGGACCAGGACTGCATGATAGGAATTTATATACAAATATTTATTGTACAAGTATTGATTTTCAGGGGGTTACATAACCAGGGGTCCATGTGGGTGCTAGGGGGTCTGGGAGAACTTTTGTGGAAAGAAAAATGCAAAAAAATGTAATATTTGGAAATATTACAATTTAAAATAAGTTCCTCTTCAGGAACTCGAGCTGCGTCGAAAACGCTGGGGGAACGCCCTTCAGCGTGACGGGCTCTGAACCTCGTGTGTAATCAGACCAATATATGGGCGAGACGTCACGGGCGGGTGACAAAATGCCAGGAAGCTATAAAAGCACGTGCAGCGAGACCAGCGTCAGCTTTTTGTCATTCAGCAAAATTCTGTGTGTGTGTCAGTCGCTATCTGTTTGTGAGTCTTATTTAGTGTTGTCTGTCACGAAATCTAAAGCAAGACAAAACCAGACACTAAGGCGAGGGCAGGCAGCGTTCAGGCTGTGTGTTCTTCCCTGCCCACGTTACTTTACGGGTGGGGATACACACAGTTTGTTTGTTGTCTGCTTGAGAGCAAGCACGCAGAGTCAGCTCTCGGGAAAAAAAGGAGCTGATGGCCCGCTTTGGTAGCGTTTGTTACTGCCTTGCTATGCTCTCAGAGGGCTCTCTTTGAGGAGAGATCCTTCACTAGCACTCCTTGCGGTGCCGGCCCCGCTTTCACAGAGGCGGAGTGACGGCTGTGCTCGTGGGTTTCGCATATAGATCCGGTGGAGGGAATGTAGAAGGGTGAGTCCCTATCTTCTTCCTCACCCACCAGATCCAGCACCCGCTCTCGGGGTTTCGGAAGCCCGCGCTGCGGTACTTCACCCCCGGGGAGAGGGCGCGACGCTCCGCCTGTCTTTCTCCGAGGAGATTGATACGGAGGGCGTCAGAGAGCTCGCCAGTTGCACAAACACCAGTTACACAAGCATATTATGCCTGTGATCTTGCGATTGCAGTCGCGCTGCCGCTGAGGCACGGTGGCGACTGAGTTAGTGGGAATCGCATATGATCTGGTGGACGGGTTGGAGACGGCTCGTCCTATCTCCACCAGTGTTCCCTAGATCTAGAGCTCGTTCTAGATCTAGGGATCTAGAGCTGCGGTTCTTCCCCCTCTGAGTGAAAGCTTGCTGATGCAGCCATCTTTTTCTGAGGAGATTGATGTTGGTGGTGTGACTGAGTGGCTCGCGCGCTGCCGAGGCAACGCGTATATTAGAAGCAGCATCAATGGGGAGCGGAGCTCGCGCAGTCGGCTCTCGAAAAAAAAAAAAAAGCCCGGTGTTAAGCGCTCCGCTCTCGCCGGGCACGCTCCGAGGAGTGTGTCCGTGCCTGTGATCTTGCGATTGCAGTCCCGCTGCTGCTGAGGCACGGCGGCCACTGATTTCGTGGGAATCGCATATGATCTGGTGGACGGGTTGGAGACGGCTCGTCCTATCTCCACCCGTGTTCCCTAGATCTAGAGCTCGTTCTCGAGGCTGGAAGCCCGCGCTGCGGTTTTTCCCCCTCTGAGTGAGAGCTTGCTGATGCGGCCATCTTTTTCTGAGGAGATTGAGGTTGTTGGTGTGACTGAGTGGCTCGCGCGCTGCCGAGGCAACGCGTCATTCGATTACGCATATTACGTCATTCGATTTCGATGTAAACCAGACCGTATTTACTCCTCTGTTTGTTGACTGCATTTAATTCTGAGGAATAAAATGAAGCATTTTCTGACTATGAGAAGTAGATACACAGAGGCACTTCGAAAAAATAAATAAATAAATTTTCTCGAGTGAGAGCAGGTGTTTACCTCTCTTCCTCTGAGGAGGTTGAGGCGGTCAGCAATGCACAAAAACAGAAAAACAGAGCGTGGCCTCACCTACTCCCCCGTGTCGTGACAGTGGGTCGAGGCGACGCTCTAGGTCGGGGGCCTCGAAGTCTAAGCCGGATCTGCGGACCGTACTTAAGACTAAGGGGTCCTCGGCCAAAAAGTCCTGACGCCACTCGCCCAGGATGTATGAGGGCAGTCCCCTCTGGGGTGCAGCGGGTTACACCGCATTACACGGTGTCCGTCTCGCCTCAGTGCCCTCAGGAGGTCGGTCTGCTAACCCTGCCGGAGTTACAGGGCACAGCGGTCTCCCGCGAGCACCACTCTCAGTTACCGCCCGGCAACGTAGCGGTGCTAAGAGGCTCGCCACCTCCGCAGAGGTCTCTAGAACAGCAGGTTTCGGTGCTCCCTGCCGGTTCGCCGTTACAGGGCACCAACCTGGCTGCACGCATTACACCAGAGATCAGTCTCGAGAGACTGATTCCCTTAGTAGACTTTTTGGCAGCGTAGAAACTACTGCCAAATGTGTCTCAGTGGGTCCTGCACACTGTAGAAAGGGGACGCCCACACTGGTGGGCCCCGAGCAGGCTCTGGTCATGGAACAAGAAGTAGTCACTCTTTTGAGGAAGGAGGCCATCGAGGTGGTCCCTCCTCATGCGAGGCAGTCCGGGTTCTACAGCCGGTACTTCATAGTTCCGAAGAAGGTCCTGACGCCACTGGCCAAGGACTTATGAGGGCAGTCCCCTCTGGGGTGCAGCGGGTTACACCGCATTACACGGTGTCCGTCTCGCCTCAGTGCCCTCAGGAGATCGGTCTGCTAACCCTGCCGGAGTTACAGGGCGCAGCGGTCTCCCGCGAGCGCCACTCTCAGTCACTGCCCGGCAACGTAGCGGGGCTAAGAGGCTCGCCACCTCCGCGGAGGTCTCTAGAGCAGCGGGTTCGGTTGTCCCTGCCGGTTCGCCCCCGCCCCCCCCCCCCTTACGGGCACCGAGCTGGCTGCTCGTTACACCAGAGATCAGTCTCGAGAGACTGATTCCCTTAGTAGACGTTTTGGCAGCGTGGAAACTACTGCCAAATGTGTCTCAGTGGGTCCTGCACACTGTAGAGAGAGGCTACAGAATCCAGTTTTGTTCTCCTCCGCCTCGATTCAACAGGGTCACCCCCACGCTGCGGGGCCGAGCGGCTCTGGTCAGGACCAAGTAGTCATTCTTTTGAGGAAGGAGGCCATCGAGGTGGTCCTTCCTCATGCGAGGCAGTCCGGGTTCTACAGCCAGTACATCATAGTTCCGAAGAAGGATGGGGGGTTGCACCCAATTTTAGATCTACGTCATATGAACCACTCAGTCATGCGACTGAAGTTCAGGATGCTTACTCTCAAGCAAGTCATGTCTCAGATCAGGTCCGAGGACTGGTTTGTCACGATCGATCTAAAGGACGCATACTTCCATGTATCCATCCTTCCCACTCACAGGAAGTTCCTGAGGTTTGCTTTCGGGGGCAAAGCGTACCAATATCGTGTTCTTCCTTTCGGCCTTGCACTCTCACCCCGCACTTTTACGAAGTGTGTGGATGTAGCCCTGGCTCCGTTGCGACTCCAGGGCATCCGCATACTAAACTATATCGACGATTGGTTGATTTTAGCTCAGTCAGAGCGATGGTGGTTCGACATAGAGATGTCGTTCTAGCCCACATGAGAGAGCTGGGGTTGAGACTAAACGCCAAGAGGAGTGTGCTTTCTCCATTACTGAGGACCACTTATCCAGGCGTGGTGTGGGATTGGACCACGATGCAGGCACGTATGTCCCCTGCTCGGATAGCGTCGATCCTTACCGCAGTCGCGAGAGTCAGAGAAGGCCGGTCACTCACTGTCAAGCAGTTTCAGAGACTGCTGGGTCTGATGGCAGCTGCGTCCAACGTGATACCTATTGGCCTGCTGTACATGAGGCCCCTACAGTGGTGGCTCAAGACCAGGGGGCTCTCCCCGAGGGGAAACCCGCTTCGCAAGCTCAAGGTCAAGCAGCAATGCCTACGTGCCTTGGACATGTGGAGGAAACCTTGGTTCTTGGCTCAGGGCCCGGTGCTGGGAGCTCCTTGTCGCCACGTAACGCTAGCGACGGACGCGTCCCTCACCGGTTGGGGAGCGGTCATGAGTGGCCACCCTGCCCACGGTCTGTGGAGCGGCCACCATCTCACGTAGCACTTCAACTGCCTGGAGATGCTGGCCATGCTTCATGCACTTCTCCCCGACGTAATGCGGCCGACAACAGCAGTGGTGTCTTACATCAACCACCAGGGAGGATCTGCGTTCACGCCGTTTGTACAAACTAGCGTACCAGATTCTTGTGTGGTCCCAGGGCAAACTCTTCTCGCTGAGGGCAGTTCATATTCCTTGGCATCTCAATATGGGAGCAGACATCCTGTCGAGACAGGGGCCGAGGCCCGGGGAATGGATGCTTCACCCCAGGGTGGTGAAGCAAATATCGAGACTTTTTGGCCAGGCAGGTGGACCTGTTTGCGACTCTTATGACATCGCACTGTCCCCTCTGGTTCTCTCTGAGTCATCCAGCTCCACAGGGGCTGGATGCCATGGTACAGACGTGGCCGAGGCTTTGTCTGTACGCCTTTCCCCCGATCGCTCTGCTCCCGGGAGTTCTGGAGAGAGTGCGCCGGGAAGGTGGAGCACCGTTCTGGCCGGGCCGAGTATGGTTCTCGGACCTGATTTCTCTCCTCGACGCCGCTACGTGGGAGATTCCTGTCAGGAGAGATCTCCTCTCACAGGCGGAGGGTAGGATCTTCCACCCCCGCCCGGAGTGGGGAAAGTTGTGGGTGTGCGGGGGGGTGTGGCCCCTGAGGGGCACAACTCGTAGCTTCCGGTCTCAACCGAGGTTGTTGAGATCATACTCCAATCCAGAGCTCTCTCCACGAGGAAACTGTACTCCTTGAAGTGGAAACTTTTCACTTCATGGTGCGGAGACCGCCAGCTCGACACAGTCAACTGCCTGGTTGGTACAGTTCTGGAGTTCCTGCAGGCCTGTTTCCCACAGGTTGACCCACCAACCTGATGTATTACGGGGGCAGGCTATTGCGGCCTACCACGCCCATCTTGGTGGCCAGTCAGTGGGCAGACAACCCCCTAGTTATACGTTTCCTCCGCGGTGCGCTGAGGCTGAGGCCTCCGGTACGATCCAGACCAGCAGGAGCTTGGGGTCAGGGCTCACACTACTAGAAGTGTGGCGGTCTCTGAGGCCTTCCTGGCAAGGTGTCGCCATGCAGGACATCTGCGACGCCGCGGGATGGTCCACGCCCCTGACCTTCGTCAGGTTCTATGACCTAGACATGCGAGCCAATCCTGGCTCTTCTGTTCTCTCGCCCTAGCTGTGCAATCTTCCACACTAGGCAGAGATTTAGAAGTCTGGCGGCGTGGGCAGTCGCGTTCCCCGAGCGTTTTCGACGCAGCTCAAGTTCCTGAAGAGGAACGTCTCAGGTTAAGTTGTAACCATAGTTCCTCGAGGGAACGAGACGCTGCTTCTCGGTGCCATACTTCCGGCGTCCCTGCCCGCGCTTGCTTATTCCTAGAAGCGACGATGGTATAACTGCCCGTGCTTTTATAGCTTACTGGTAATACGTACACCAGCCGTGACGTCTCTCGCCCATCCTATTGGTCTGATACCACAAGAGGTTCAGAGCCCGTTACGCTGAAGGGCGTTCCCCGAGCGTTTTCGACGCAGCGTCTCGTTCCCTCGAGGAACTAGGGTTACATACGTAACCTGAGACGTTTTCCATTATATTTTAAACTGCAATTTATTCCTGTGATAGCAAAGCTGAATTTTCAGCAGCCTTTACTCCAGCCTTCAGTGTCACATGATCTTCAGAAATCAAACTAATATGCTGATTTGCTGCTCAAAAAACATTATTATCAATGTTGAAAACAGTTGTGCTGTTTAATATTTTGAGAAATGGTCATTAATTTTTAAGGATTTTGATGAATAGAAAGTTCAAAAGATTAACATTATAAATGCCTTTACTTTCAACATTTAATCAATTTAAAACCACCATTTGTGTATTATATTTTCTGTGTCCATCCATATATTGAAATATTCAGTATTTTTCTTTTTCTCTTCAGTCTTCATGCAAGTGGTTTCAGTGGTACAGCTGGACGAACCAGTAGCCTTACCCACTCAGGAACCCTGTTTAGCACAAAGGATCAGGACAATGACCAGTGCAGCTGCAAGTGTGCTCAGATGGCCACTGGAGGTATCGCATTTACATTCTTTCTATCAGTGTACGTAATTATCAGAGTGCATATAATGGAAAACGCGCGTATGCGGTGTCTCCAACCAGTCCTCGGGACTTGAAAGAAAATGACCCAGAGATGTGGCTCTTAACGGAAGTTGTGTTGCAACGCGGGGTTAAGCCTGAGTATCAGGTGAGCTTGATCCCATGGCAACTGAGAAAAGTAGTGGTAGACCTATCTCGTGTGGTTAATTAAAACAGCAGTTCACATTTACGTGACTTTGTAATGTTTATTATTATTTATTAGCTCTAAAAAGGGGAATATTTATGATGAATTATAACTGGTTATGATTCATAATAAATATTTAGATTATATCTTCGAATTAACTGTAGCAGAATCAATATTACAATTATTTGATCTGTCCGTCCACCGAGCAGACAGTATAATCATTTATCAATTCAAGGAATATTTATTTTCTGGCCGCGGAACAATAAACTGTCCTTCTTTGTACAGTGTTAGCAGTAATTCTTAGCAAAATGTAGCGAGGGTTCAAACATTCATTGACTTGGAACTGTGAACATCAAACAGAGACAATCCGTTGTGAATATAAGGGATTTAATAAATGAAAACTATATCTAACATATAACTAACTAAAACATATATACACAGAATGAAACAAAGTAAGGAAAAGAGAGAGAATAGAAAAGAATGGCAGTATTTCAAATCACTTAACCACAACCTTTGAAAATAATCAAAGAATCCAAAAATCACCTTAAAAAAGGACTGAAACTTAAACACGCATCTAAATAATCTTAAGCAGTTACTTGCATTGGTTTCGATCGCTGAAGAAGAGTCCGGATGCGGTAGATAACGGAGGTCTTTTGATGAGTTTGTGAGGAGTCAGCTGGAAGTTTTTACTTCTGGTTCTTCTGAAGAAGAAGTCCACAGCGACTAACGTTACTTGAAAGTAAAAACTGCCGGAAAATAAAACTCAAAAAGGAAGGTCTTGAGAGTCTTGGAAGGTGTTGTCTCAAACGAAGAAGAAATTTTCTGACGTAGTTATTTCGGGCTAATCACTTTTGAGAATTCCTATTCTGTATGGACTGGCCAATAAGAGGCATGAATTCTGAGCGGGAGAAACTTTCTTTGTCTCTTGTTCATGGCTCATTTGCATGTTTTATGGCAGATCTGGAATTTCTCTAGTTTTAACCCAAAATATCGTACGAGTCATATGATGCATTTCACAATCACATACTGTACGTCATTGTCCGAGAAATGAAAAACAGGTAACATTGATACCAAGAAACAACCATTTGGAATAGATTAAACCAAAGATACATACATACACCTGAATATCAGTGTTTTATGGCTTTAACTAATACAAAAAACGAGTGGTAACTCATCTAATCCAAAAAAGGAATGTACAAACAACATATGCATATACCAGATACAATTATAACTGATTAATTATAGTCTAAAATAAAGAAATGTCTTTATGTGTGTGTGTGTGTGTTAGTTTGGGTGTGTGTGTGTGTTGGTTTGGCCATTTACAGCTCTTTTGGAATGTGTTTGAAATCAGATTGGGGGATGCTAGTGGGGGCTGGTTCGAATCTTCTTGACGGCGAAGAACCATCTGGCAATTTAAAACCCCTATACGAACGTAAAGTCTCTGACCAGAACTGTAATTTATATGCAAATGTCAAAAGGCTAAAAGGGGTCTCTTAAGCCATAAACAGTCCAACGCTCATGCATGATCCTACGCAGACGCTACAACTTAAATAATGAAACTGATCCAATCAAAATATGGCCAAAACTTTTATTTCCCTGTGGTATCAAAGGGGTCATATCATACTTTTTTTTTACCATTTTATTTCCCCCACAAAGGGCCAGTATTGTTAGTCAGGTAGGTTTGCTGTTGGGTTTAATACAGTTGGCAGTGCTTTTTCTGAAGCCTGCATTAGACTCAAACAATACTCACTGAAAATGGGCACAGACTCTGTTGGGCTGATGTGATCAGGGACCTTGTTAAAAACAAATTTAAAAAGACACACTTACTAAAGTTAAGCAGAGCCACATATCAGAGATGCTGGAACCAGGCTTCCTCCTTACCCCCAACAGGTAAAGGTAACTCACAAAACACCCACAAATCCATCCCTTGTGTGCTGCTAAGAATAAATCAAAACAGGAGAAGGTTGTGTAAAATATTTGTTCAAACGCGTATCTGCTATTTTATTTCAATGCCAAGTCAGTGTGATGCACCTCTGCAGAGTCGTGTGCAGATACTCTCTGACAGAGGCTGAATTTACAAAGCCTATATTCAGTGTTCTTATTATTAAAGGAATAGTTCAATAGAATTGGGATCTCGCTTAGAGGGACCAATCTACTTCGAGTGTAAACTAAACAAGCCAATGACAGTTGGCATGCGATTATTGCCTCCAGCGCTGATGATCCAGCGTGCGTAGAGTAGGCATGCAGATGCAGCGCATATTCAGCTTTTTGCTGAGGAGCCGAGCCAGTGACCCAGCCGCTCAGTGGTGGTACAGGAGCTGTGGCGACGGGACGTGACGTCTCCGTTCCCTCCTTCAGGGAACGAGGGCTACATACGTAACCGAGACGTTCCCTTTCAGTCAGTCACTCTCGATGTCACGTCGGAGGACCGACGAATTGGGATCCTACCAAAAGGCCACAGCTACCGCCCCTTCCAGTGTCCTGTGGAAGCCATCTGCGCCCCTACTTTTTGGCGTAGGCCAGGGCCTGCACAAGAGGACCAGCTACTGCTACTATGGCACTACCCACTGAGTAGACTGGATAACACTGGGGAACGCACCCGTTCTACCTGGAACAGGGACGTTACGGAAGCTCGAACCTACCCGAAGGAGGTTTCGGAGTAATAAACATATGGACATCCCTTAGGTGCATATGGAAGAATGGAGGTGATTGAACCCTCTTGGAATGGCAGAAGTCTGCCGGGGAAACACGGGCTCAAGGCTATACCGTGGACTTTACACATATGGGATCCACTTAGGGCTTGCATATGGAACCCAGCCTTCTACCGGTTCTCGAGGATTCAGAGAGTGAAGGCCTGGTGCTGGATGCTCCGCCACGTCTGGCTGCCGCGGGGACGGAGGAACTCAACAGGGTACTATGGACTCTCTGGAGTGATTTTGCAATCCGACCCGAAGCCGGGGCCTCTCAGTGCTTCTACCAGTTTGAGGTGAGAACACAGGAGGATACAGGCTCCACACGAATGCTATAGAATCTAGCAAATGTGTTAGGAGTCGCCCAGCCCGCAGCCCTACAAATACCTGTCAGCGAGGCGCCACGAGCCAGCGCCCAGGAGGATGCAACACCTCTAATTGAGTGAGCTCACAACCTGAGCGGGCATGGCACACCCTGTGCCTGATAAGCCAGAGTGACGGCATCCACTATCCAGTGGGCCATCCTCTGCCGGCATTCCCTTCTTCCGGCCTCCGTGACAGACAAAGAGCTGTTCTGAGGTCCTGAAGCTTTGCGTCTGGTCTACTTAGCACCTTAAGGCTCGGACGGGACAGGTCAAAACTAGGGCTGGGTCTGCCTCCTACGAGGGCAGCGCTTGGAGGTTCACCAACTGATCCCTGAAGGGAGTAGCGGGAAACTTGGGTACATAGCCGGGCCGGGGCCTCAGGGTTACCTGGGAATCAGCCGGCCCGAACTCTAGGCACGAATCGTTGACCGAAAATGCATGCAGGTCCCCTACCCTCTTGATAGGGGCCAATGCCAGCAGGAGCAAAGTCTTTATTGAGAGGAACTTCAGCTCCACTGCATGTAAAGGCTCAAACGGGGCCTGCTGGAGTGCCGTGAGCACCAGAGTCAGGTCCCCGAGGGAATAGAGGGGGGCCGTGGAGGATTTAACCTTCTCGCCCCCTTAAGGAACCTGACGACCAGGTCATGCTTCCCCAACGACCTCCTTCTATGGGGTCGTGGTTAGCAGCGATTGCAGCGACATAAACTTTAAGGGTGGAGGGAGACAGCCTTCACTCCAACCCTTGCTGCAAAAAGGACAGCACAACTCCGATCGGGCATCTTCGGGGGTCTTCTCGGCGGGAAGAACACCAATCGACGAACAGGTTCCACTTCAAGGTAGGCTCTCGATGAAGTGTAGTGATGGTTGTCAATACTCTCTGGGTGTTAGGCCACTCAGACCTCTGGCGTTCCCGTTCCAGGGACTTTCCGGACATGAAGCCTCCAGCGGTAGTGACGCGGGGTGGGGTGCCAAAGGTTGCCCCGTCTCTGAGTCAGTAAATCCTTCCTCAGAGGAATCGGCCAAGGAGGGGCTGTCGCGAGGAGCATTAGTTCTGGGAACCAGGTCCGGGACGGCCAATAGGGTGCCACCAGCAGGACCTGCTCCTCGTCCTCCCTGACCTTGCACAGCAACTGTGCCAGAAGGCTCACTGGGGGAAATGCATACTTGCGAAGGCCCAGCAGCCAGCTGTGTGCCAGCGCATCCGTGCCGAGTGTTCCCTCGGTCGGGCGAAGAACAACTGGCATTGAGAGGTTTCTGGAGAGGCAAACAGTTCTACCTGAGCGGCCCTGAAACGTACCCAAACCAGCTGGACCGTCTGGGGACGGAGTCGCCATTCTCCCGGTTGAGCAGCGATCGGGGCACAGATCGTCGGATGCCCCGGTTGAGCAAGCCCAGGAATGTGAACAGCACGAAGCGACCTCAGATGCTTCTGACTCCAGAGGAGGAGGTGGCGGGCGAGTTGCGATAAGCGACGGGAGCGCAGACCACCCAGTAGGTTGATGTACGCAACGGTCGCTGTGTTGTCCGTGCAGATTAGTACATGCTTGCCTCATAAGCGCCTTTTGAGACGGCTCAAGGCAAGGTGCAATGCCAGCAACTCGAGGCAGCCAGTGCAGTTGGGGCCCCATCAAAACCCCTGACACTGCAAGCCCGTTGTAAGTGGCCCCCCAGCCGGTGGTTGAGGCATCCGTGCAAACCACAGAATGCCTGGAGACCTGCTCCAGGGGCATTCCTGCCTGGAGGACGCAAGGTCTGACCACGGGGTGAAGGTTTGGCGGCAGGCCGGTGTAACTTGGACCCGGAAGGTGCCGCGTTGCCACGCCCACCTCGGGACTCGACCATAAAGCCAGTGCTGGAGCGGTCTAATATGAAGCAGCCCCAGCAGCGTGACTGCCGCCGTAGCTGCCATATGCCCCAGGAGCCTCTGAAAAAGTTTCAGAGGGACCGCCGCATCCTGATCTTACCGAGTCCCTCCATACCGGGAAAGCGTGATTCTCTGTGTCGGGGGGAGAGTTTGCTTCTTTTCCCAGTTGACCCGAAGGATCAACAGGATGAGTTGTGAGAGCACCAAATCCTGGTGTTCGCACAATGATCCTGAACTGCTTCGTCGCGTATTTGATAATGCGAATGCTTGTTATCTCAAGGGAACCAGGGGGACCTCCGCTACTTACGGAAGACACGGGGAAACAGGGACAGCAAGGAGGGCGGGCCTTCGTACGGAATGCTCGCCTTCGGACGCAACCACAGCAAATGGCTGTGGTGCGGAAAGGGTCGACCCCATGACAGTACGCGTACGTCAGGTCAACCACTGCAAACCAATCTCGGGGGCGAATGCACCCGAAGATGCGTTCCTGCGTCTACATCTTGAACGGTAACCGGTGAAGGACACGGTTCAAGACACGCAGGTCCAAGATTGGGCGTAACCCACCGCCTTTCTTGGGTACAATGAAGAAAGGGCTGTAAAACCCCGACCTCATAACGGCTGGAGGGACCGGCTCTATCGCACCCTTCGCCAGTAAGACTGCGATCTCCGCACGCAAGACAGAAGCATCGGCCGCCTTCACTGTTGTGAAGCGGATGCCACTGACTTGGGGGATGCCGGGCGACTGAATCGCATAGCCGAGCCTGACGGTCCGAAGGAGCCATCGAGATGGGCTGGGTAGCTCAAACCAGGCTCCCAGACACCACGCTAGTGGCATCAACGGAACTACAGGTGTACCCGCAGTGGGGCAGCGCGGAAAAAAAGCAGGGACCCGGCCCGGGCGTCTCTTAGCCGGTCCACACTGACCTGCGTTTGAGCAGAGGGTGCTTGGGTAGTCCGTTGGTTCGTCCTCCCGATTCGCCCACTGCTGCTCACTGGCGAGAGAGGAAGGTGAGTGTGATACGCACTAGATCGCCCACAACCCCCCATCCCCTCTGGGGACCCAAAAAAATAGAAGAATTGCTCTTTGTCGAGAATTTAGGTACCACCGACCAAGAGGTCAATGGTGGAAAAAGATGAAAAGAATCTCCGCCCGGCCATCCTCCGGGGGAGGGAGTGGTGTGCTCACCATCTCCCAAAGAGCAGGTCCCTCCACCTCTGGGTCGCCCGTCACCGGGCCTCTTGCTCTCTCGCTTGCCAACATGTTCGGCGGGGGCCTGGACGGGCGGGGCGGCTGCACTGCGACCGGCTCCACGGCACAGCTTGCTGGAGGCCACAGGAGCTCTGCTCTTGTTTTGGCGGCGGCAGGGGGCCGCCCTCGGCGACGAGCAGCAGCATGGCGGGGCAGGATGTACTGATGGCCTCAGTCTGCTTTGGTTCAGAGGAGAACCGCTGGGCATAGTTCTCCTTTTCGTTCCACCGTGTTGCCGATCAGGACGGGGGCCTGGGACACGGGGGTGTTCAAGGATCGTGTCTTGTCCGTCTCGCGCATGTCAACCAGTCACAGCCAGAATGGCGCTCCCGGACCACCATAGTGGACATCGCACGACCCAGAGACCGCGCCGTAACCTTCGTCGCTCGTGGCGCGAGGTCCGCCGCGGTGCGGAGTTCTCTCTGAAATTCCGGGTCGTGACCACCCTCGTGCAAGTCCCTCATTGCCTTGGCCTGGTGCACTTGCAATCACGCCGTAGCATGTAAGGCAGAGCCAGCTTCTCCACAGGTCGTGTAGGCATCACTGGCCAGTCGAGTACCTACAGACCCAGTAGGGGAGGCACGGATTGCCCTGCCGGGTGGAGGCGGTATTAGAACACAACTGCATCACAACCGACCGCTCCACCGGGGGGACCATTGTAACCCCCTAGCTGCCTCACCATCGAGGGTGGCGAGGGAGGAGGATCCAGCAAATCAGTTTCCGGCAGTAAAAAGGTGCCGTCCACGAACCGTTGAGCTCCTCATGCACCTCCGGGAAAAAAGGCACCAGAGTGGGGCCCTGAGAACCAGCGCGAGCCACCCAGAGAAACCAATCATCCAACCTTGAGGGCTCGGGACACGGTGAAAGTCTTCACTTGAGTCCTACCCCTACGGCGGCCCGGGAAAGTATAGCCGTTATTTCCGGATCCAACTCAGGCTTTGCTACAGTCCCGGAGGACAGCAGCGCAACCTAATCTTCCTTTCCAGAAAGCTCTGGCTCACCCTCCGATGCTGCAATCGACATCCGATAGTCGGGGGGAGCAATAGGAAGAAACAGGTGGTACCACCGGGAGGGTTCCAGCCTGCTCTGTTTGAGAAGCTACGCTGGTTTCGATAAGTGCCGGGGGGCTGGGCATCCCGGAGGGGGAATTTCCTCACGTGACGTTAAGACCCGTCCGCCCAGACAGAAAAAGGAAGCCCCGGCTGCCACCAGGAGGGAAACCCAGTCTAGGCGGTGGGCATTGGACTCCGCTCCCTCGCAGGTAGCGGAGCCTGGTTCGCAGCTCTGAGATGGTCATGTTCCCGCAATGAGAACATGACTTATCCACGAACGCCACCTCAGCGTGCTTAATGCCCAGGCACGAGAGGCAGCGATCATGACCATCACCCAGCACCAGGTAACGACCGCATCCAGAACGCCCGGGTGATACGTTGTCTATAGGAAGACCCACATCGTCTTTATAAAGATGTAAAGTCAAGTTTGCCAAGCAACGTCGTCTATAAAAAGATGCACCCGAAATTGCTCTTTTAGGGGAAAAAGCTCTTTTAGCGTGCTGAGGCGCACAGGGGAGATGATCATTTGCAACACAAACAGGGGGTAGTGCAGCCTGATGTGTGCAACCCACTCGACACGGAAAACCACCACCGCTGAAGCGCCGTACCGCCAACACGAAGAGCTCTCCAAGAGCGTGCTGAACTCGTTCAGTCTTCTTCTCTCCATAGAGTAGTCAGGAGCAGAACGATGTGATCGCTCGGCTCCGAAGCGAAAAGCTGAATATGCGCTGCATCTGCTGCCTACTTAAACTCACGCTGCGATCAGCAGCAGCTGGATGGAATAATCGCATGCCAATGTGCATTGGATCATTTAGTTTACACTCAAAGTAGATAGGTCTCTCTAAGCGAGATCCCAATTCATCAGTCATCAGACGTGACGTCGAGAGTGACCGACTGAAAGGGAAACAGTTGTTTGTTTTGGAGAAATTTAGCATTACATAATTTGGTCACCAATGGATCCTTTTCAGTGAATGGGTGCAGTTAGAATGAGAGTTCAGCTGATAAAAACATCACAATAATGGTGACTGGAGTCATTCTGACGGCACCCATTCACTTCAGGAGGTCCAATGGTGAGCAAGTGATGTATGCTGAAATTTCTCCAAATTTGTTGGATGAAGAACAGAAAGAAAACAATGCATCGATATCTGGATGGACCTGAGGTGAGTTTTCAGGATGAATACTACTTCACCTTAAAACTAAAATATTAACGAATGAAAGCTGAATTAAAATATTTAATAATATAAATATTAATGAAAAAATGTAAAACGGTGGGCCTTGGCAGCTAACTGAATAAAACAAGTTGACAGTAAAAACAAATATTCACTAAACGGAGAAAAAAAACTTTTTTTTTTTGGTTTGTGCCCGTACTAAATATTATAATTATATATAGATCTCTATAATATATATATATAACTATATATAGATATGTATATATGTATATATATAGTTTTAGTATACACATATATATATAATTAAAAGCTAAATAGTAAAGTGTTTAATTATAGTATGTAGTTTTCCAAATATTAATACATGCAATAATAGTATAGAAATAATATTAAAATATCACTGTCTATATGGCAATGGTTTAGCAGATGAATAATAATTAGGTTGCACAAATGGTCAGTCCATAACTGAAATCACTTGCCTTTTGTCCCTGCAGGGTGGTGGTTTGAAGCTTGTGGTCCATCCAATCTCAATGGGATATACTATTCTGGAAATTCCAATGTGATACGGTATAACAGTATAAAGTGGTACTACTGGAAAGGGCCGAGCTGGATGGTGACCATGACCACCATGATGATACGGCCTGTGGACATCTAAAAGCAGGAAGAGACTCTCACAAATGGGTCATTTGACTTTACTGACAGCCAAATCATCCAAACAACCTGGTCACATCAATGAAAATTATGGACAACTTGAGCATTGGACAGCTTGTGCCCATGTCATTGTAGCCATTCAATCTATCTCCGTTTTGTTTGTTTAGTCTGGTGAAACAGACAAATTGCACCATAAATGTTTTATCTCCCTGTATAGCAAAGCTCCTCCAATGTAAAATGCAATGAACTGGAATGGCTGATCAGTGCTTACATTTGTAGTTGATGTTTGAGTCCAGTGTCTGTCTGACAAAACAGTAACCTATCCTCCTTCTCCATCCAGTGGAACATTGGCTCTCCTGAGATTTCTTCTCCCATTCTAGTGCTTGTAAAGGGTTTAAGAATACCTCTATAAAAGTACAACAGACACTGAAACAGGTGTATGTTTTATAAGCATACCTTTCATTATAAATATATATTTGTAATAAAACAACAGACATCAAATCAGTCTTTCATAAAGAATTCTGTTCCAGTCTTCTGTACAGTATAGGCCTATAGGAATATTCAGTCATTACAATCTTGTACATGTTAAATGATAAATGTATGAAAGAATGATAAAAAAATGTGGAATCAAAAAGAAAGAAACCCGATAATAAAGTGGCTGAAAACAATAACTTATGAATAACTTGTAGATCAGTATGCAAGACAGATAATGATTCAGGAAACAGTCTGATTGATTCAGTTCAATGAAGGATTCAAACTGGTAAGTCATCTATTTGAACTATTCATTAAACTACTCATTCATTTGGGAATCATACTGTATTTTCTGATTCACTAAAAAGAAACAGCTCATAAGAGTAATTTGTTTGTGAATCAGACAACACTGGTTGTGGTGTATGTTTTTGATTAGCTAAAAGAAACTGCTCAGAAGAGTCATTCGCTCAGGAGTCAGTTTACACTGGTCAAATATTATGCTTTTGATTCACTAACAGGTTCTTAGGAGTAGTCATTTGGGAGTCATGTTATACGTTTTTGATTCACTCAAAAGAACAGTCATTCATTCGGGAATCATACTATATTCACAGCATGCATGTTTTTCATTCAATAAAAAGAACCTGTTCATAAAAGTCATTTGTTTGGGTATCAGACTACTGAATGTTCTTGATTTACTAAGAAGATCTGGTTTTGAGGAGTCATATGTTGCAGCCTGTGACAACAGCTCAACAGAAAGATGTTTCTTGGCATTATTTTGCAGTACGCTTCTTTTTATTGCATTCAATACAGCCTGCAAACTCGCATTCACAACCCAGGTAAAGTGTGGTTTATTTTGCCGTGGTGCTGGAGATTTAGCAGCGGTGAGAGCTCTGCTGGAACGGGATGCAGGAAACAGCCTCAAATCCACTATGAGGTAATTACTGTGGTGTTGTTTACGCTTGCACTCTGCCATTTTCATAATTGCAAAAGCAGCAGGTTTGGTTTTAAGCTGCTGTGGAAGGCTGACCATCCATGCAGCGTGTTAAGAGTCTATATTAGCCCCGCTTTTATGCCAATCGCTTGAAGAATCATTCAATAAAAGCCCTTCCTGCTGTTCCTATGAAACATTTCTCAGAGGCTGGCTCTCTTGGCCTGCTGACCTGTGTTCATACTCAGCACTTAGCCATGCTACTACTGTCATGATTTAATGCTCTGGTCTACAACCCCATTCATCCGTGGCCAGAGAGCGAGAAGACTTACCTGCTGTGCTCTTTCAAATGAGATTCTGCATGGATTTGCCAGCCATTTGCCAGAAATATACGGCAAGGTATGTAGAGATGAAGACATTTCCCATGCGCCATAACAACTAGCACAACTTTATTACGGGCCCAGCAGCAGCTGTGATAGATTACTGCTGGTGAAATGAGGGTTAAGCTTGGGGGGGTTCCATTATATTTGGGTTTAAAGAGAGCTCTGGACAGCTGGCTCATCCCGGTTTAGAGCAGGTATGAACCTCGGCTTGGAGCTTGTATTATTTGTTGACTCCATCATAATACCAAGGGTTCAGTGTGCAAATGCGATGCCCTACTCTGACAGGGGGTTCCGCACCAGTAGAGCCTTTGAGCACCTCCAAGAATGTATCATCTTCTTGAGCAAGAGAGAGGAGAAGAAAGCAAGCTCAGTATGGAGGGTGTGCATAGTTTCTACACATAAATCTCTGTCTGGCCTCATTTCCACATAGAGGACCGGATGTGAAGACAGGTGAAGTCAGGGATGTGCCATAATGAATCTAGGGGACGGTGTGATACTGATGGCTCAGCAGAGCAGAGACTCCTGACCTCAAATGAGACTGTTTTTTGCATTCTCTCTCAGTTTGTTTGTTTACATGTAGCATGTTTCTTGTCACTCTAATCATGTTTGCACACGAAATGTTGCTTGTTGCCAGGAGGGGGCAATCGAGCAACAGCACACCATGTTTCTAGAACCAAATAGAAGCTGTGTATTTGTATTACAGAACTGATAGGGAGTTTGTCTCCACCCTGCTCTCCCTTTTCTCTCTTATCATGCTGTTTTTGTCGCAACTTCCTATGCATGTCAGTCATAACTATTACGAGGCGGCTCTTTTATGCCGTTGTATCAAACAGATGGCTGAATGAAGGGCTGGAAAAAAGAGCGATTGATGAGGGAATCGTGTGATATTTGCTCATAAGGCATCACAAATCTGTTGATGATATGTGCAGTAACAAATGAGGGTCAAAAAGGCTGGAAGACCATCAGAATGGGCTCGATAATGCTGCTAAACAAAAAGAACATATTGTTGCAAATGTATCTGCGAACCTAGTCATCTGTCAGCGTTGGCTGGGTAATGATCTAACCTATTAGCACTTCAAAGTCTAGGGTCTTTCTTTGTGGTGGGGGTGTCTTCTTATGCTGCATATGCAAAAAGAAGAAGAATATATTGTATTCATTTATTTCAGTCGTTTTTCATCTCGCCTCTTAGATTCTGATGTTAATTTGTTAAGCTATTCAGAACAACACTTAATGAACTGAATGTTATATCATGGTAAATCATCCACTTCATTTGTTCAACCTTGATTCCATTTCATTTTACTTGAGCTTATTATTTCTAACAGCATATTTACATATAAAAGAGTACCAACTGTGGCATATGCATTCTGCTTTTGTCATTCCAAAAGGAGAGGTATTTCTCAAGAGGATGCAAGTGGAGCAATAATGCCTACTCCTAGTGTTCGTATTACACGGAGGGCAAGAGGGGGCTGAGATCAGCTCGAAAAAGGGCTCCTCAACTTCGCTTTGAAGTGTCATTTCGGGGAAAGGAAACCAACAATACAATCTGTTCACAGTGCATTCTGCCATATCGACAGGATGATTTGGTGATGTATGTGAAAACGTAATCTAGATGTGTTTATGTGCAGCAGACATCATCAGGGATCTGTTCACAGATAAAATATGAATTAAACTGCAGTTCAAATGTTTGGGGCTGATAAGCTTTTAAATGTTTTTGAAAGAAGTCTCTTATGCTCACCAAAGCTGCATTTATTTAATAAAACATACAGTAAAAACAGTAATATTTTGAAATAACTGTTTTGTGAATTATTTAAAAAAGTCGTCTTTTGTGACAGTAAAGCTGAATTTCCCCAATACATCATTATGCACAATATCGGTGCCGTATCGGTTTTTAGCTGATATTGGAGATTTTTTTTTCTTTATAAGTATCAGTTTTCCCTTGTTTTAATTACCGTATCTTGTTAATTTAAATGTAATCTTTCAAAACACTAATAATTTAATAACAAATCTTATCAAATCTCAAAATGAATATCCATTTTTCATACTGTACATTATAATGTTGTGATGCCTAAATTCACTTAGCAGTTAAAATGATTTTAGTTTTCAGTGTTTTTTATTTATAATTTATTTTGACAAAATAGTATAAAATAATACATAATATAATAGTATAGACTATCTTTCAGTTCTTCCAGTTCAGTTATGGACCATAACATGAAAGTAATTATAGGCTTATCCGTATCAGACATCATTTTAATATTAGTCCATCCCTAGTTCTGCTGTGTTTTCAAAAAATGATTTTATGACATTTACTTTAGATAATTTATTATTTTTGATATTATTTCATGCAAAAAATCTGCTAAGTAAAATCGGCTGCAAACAAATACATGATTAGCTAATGATCCTATAGCAGTAGAACATATATAGGTATTGCAAATATGATAATACAAGTAAATGTGCAAAAAAGCAACATTTTCAAATTTATTAATAACCTACAGTCTTGAAGCTTTAGTATAATTAAAGCTCAGTCTCCAGCTCAACTCTGACAGCTGAGGTTTCTCCTTCTTCTTCCACCTCAAAGAGAACTTAGGGAAAAGCATAAAAAATTGTGACAGAATCTATTAAAGCAAGTCACAGACTTGACCCAGAGCAAAAAATAAATATTTGATTCAGACGGGAAATGCAGGCCATGAGTTAATAGGATTAATTATTTATTTGGCTCTTTTTTTAACTCTCCTTTTCCAATAGCATATGTATTAGGAGTGAACATGAAGAGCAAATAAAATTGACCCCTGGCTACTTGTTGACTGGCTCCCTCCTGTGTGAGGACGGGAGGAGGCAGGAGGAGAGAGAAACCGACGCAAGGTAGCAGAGGAAACTGTATTATGGAATAAAAGTTATTTTTCTTCTGCCATGTTTGAGTGTCTCCATTGCGGTGTGCTGAGAGATGAGAAAAAGAATGGAATGAAGTAGCTCTATCAACTGAATGGGTACATAGAGCCTTGGGCTTGTCAACTTCAAATTCACTACACCACCAACCGTCAATCAAAATGTCAGGAAAAAGGGGAACATTGCGTTTAGATTCAAGTTTTAGTTGAAAAATAAGACACTTTGCAAGTAGCGTACAGAGAGATGGCAATATAACGGGGTCCTTTAGACCAAGCTAATTGAAATGCACAGTACAGTAAGTCCCTCAGCAGATGTTGTGCTCACAATGATTCACATCAGAGTTTGCCATTTATAATTTCAGTGCAGAAAACCAATGATCACAATTCATTTAGAAATGCATTTTAATAACCTTTATTTCCTTAAGCACTGCAAATGGCCCGTCTGTATCCACTCTCCCCATGACTCACATCATGAATTTATCAGCTAATTGCTGTTTTGAAGTTTTCATTTCCTAATGCATTTCAGGAGGGAAAAAGTTGGACATCTACAAAACAAGATAATTGATGTTTTCTTATCTAAAGGCGATAAGATGATGATCCCTAGATAAAGCATCAATCACAAACTTATACTCACAAATGTGCACTTGTTAATATTATTTGAATGGACTTGAAAGTTCAAAATAGTTAGATGCACGGATGTATAATGTTGAAAACTTCTCAATTCTTAGTTCTACTTCTGATTCAGAAATCTATTTCTCAGTCGACCCACTCTAGCTTGTTTCTAGAAATAGAAGGGACGGTGCAAATACTTTATTTTAAGCAGGGAAAATATTAGATGCGAGTCTAATAGAAGAGCACAGAAGGAATTAGGGTTTTCAGTCCCAGATGGAATAAATATGAGTAATAAAAGTAATAATTAATTTTAAAAATCCTACTAACCCTTAACTTTAAACTGTAGTGTAAACAAAGAAAATGTGAACACAATTAGTCCTTTCTACATAAAGAAAATAGTAGTCATTTAATACACTGAATACTGGCACTTATTGTAAGGACATATTTCAGTATGCTTCTTTGAAAAGCTTACAGAAAAATATGTACAGTATATTGTTCAAAACAAAATAAGTTACATTCTTAAATTCTCTTCAGCACTGAAGAAACATCCCACATTGTACTTAATTCACCTCTGCACAGATGCTATCTGATGTGTGAATGTACTGAGCGGCTGGGCCATGGCCAATGATTAGGGTTGGGTTAGAGTATCTGGTAACTTATGGATTCAGATTTGATTTCGATCCGATACTATAGTTCTAGTTTCAATCCCAGTCAGGGACAACATTCAGTCAAACATTCAGATGTCAAACATTTATTGTCTGGGGCAGGGAATAACATGAGCAAAAATCAGCAGCCTACAGAACACTTAGGCCTACAAGAGGAACATTTGCCTAAGGTTTTAACAAAAATACCACAGCAGAAACAACTAGACTAATATAATATTTCAAAATTAAATTGTTAAAGACAAGTAAGCAGTTCAGTAATAAAAATAGGAACAACCAAATCCACTTAGCAATAGCATAAATAAAACAAACTGAACAAATTTCAGGTACAGAAATTGAAATCAAAGTTTAAAAACACTGCATAGTTTTCTTTTCATAAATAAAATATAGCTTAATGCTCATTAAAATTACGAAAGATACTCAATCAAGATCAGTGAATGGTTTTCTTTTGTTCTTTGATTAACATTAATAACAGGCAGCACATGTTTATGAGTCTGCTGTCTCTAACACAGAAAGCACACAGATCTAAAATACGGTTTTCTTTCTCATCGGTTTACGTTAATTTAAGACAAAAAACAGCTGTGTTTATGAGGATATACTTACATAGCTTTGTGTATATAAGTCGCAAGATGTGAAAGAAGTCAGTTCCGGCCAGGAACTACCTTTTCTACAGTGCACGGAACGGTTCGAAAACGGACACAGGCCAGGAACCAACACCGGGACTATGGTTCTCTGTGCACAAGCTTCAGATGTGCGCACGGCACGCAAAACATTGCACAAGTTTTAAAATCACATTAAAATGCGAATACAGGAATCGTTAAGCAGAATTGAAATGCATGTGTCTTATGGAATACCCGGTTCTTGGAAATTTGGAACCGGTTCTAAAATGGAACAGGTTCTCGATACCCAACCCTACCAATGATTAGCAGTGAGCTCATGCACATGCACAGTTGCCTTAGACCAGAGAGAGGTAATGAGATTTGGCTACACTGGCCATGTTGTCCATCATTACTCATCATTACAGAGAACATCCTAAATTTAGAGATACATGGTCTGTTTATCATTAACCAGATGCATGTGAAGATGAGCTTGTTCGCGAATAATGAATAAACACATTTATTTATGTATCTATGAACTATCAATGACTGTCAAGTGGGGCAGGGGTCAAGGTCTCGTTGTTTGTTTGTGTAAAGTGGCTCTTTGGGATGGCTGTTGAAGGGTCGGTTGAAGAGAAGGTGGGTTTTAAGTGACACTTCTCTGACTCTTAATGTGGATCGAGGCCAGTGCTAGGAGAAGGCCCATGGCTGTGAAAGCTGAGCTGAAGATGAACTTGAGCAGGCAGGCTGATGTTTTATTCAAACACCTTCAGGCCTAACATTTAAAAAGCTGGACAGATATCAGACATGCAGACACATCAATGCAGCAATAGACAATGATACCTCCATTGGACACGGCTGCCTCTCCTTTGCCCCACTTGTGGTGCTCTAATGCTGCTGCATGTGTTTCCTGACTGGTGCAACCCTTCGGGGCTCAAGTGGCGATTTCAATGACCTTGTGTGTTTAATGAGAAAAAATGGAGGGAGAGATATCATTCTATATCATTCTAACTGCCCTGATGACTTTTGTTCTACCTGCTTAAATGATAGAAGTACTTGCGCTGTAAAATCTATAAAGACTGTGTCTGTTCCCCGAATAGTGAGGTCAAAATATAAATTTAATGCAGGATCTAGAAAAAATCTGATCGTGATTAAACCAGAAAAATTTAAAATTAATGAACAAAAACAATTTTTAAAGTTTGGGCTCCTAAACATTAGATCACTCTCACCCAAAGCAGTTATTGTAAATGAAATGATCACAGATAATCGTTTTGATGTACTCTGCTTGACTGAAACCTGGCTAAAGCCTAATGATTATATTGGTCTAAATGAGTCTACTCCACCAAGCTACTATTATAAGCATGAGCCCCGTCAGACTGGTGGTGGCGGCGGTGTTGCAACCATATATAGTCCATATATAGTGATATTCTCAATGTTTACCAGAAGACAGGATTTACAGGTGTACTCCTTCGAATAATAATGCTTAATGTACCCGTTAGATATGCAAAGAAATATATGATTATTGCTCTGGTACTGTGGATAGACCACAGGGGACGTATTTACAGATTTCCTAAAGAATCTTGAGATTTCCTCTCAGAACTATGGTTACGTTTGATTAAAGTGCAATTGGCGGAGTTTTATTAACTCTCAGGTTGATACTAATACAAATGATACATTAGGACTTGGTTTACTGACTACTAAACTCTTTGGAGTCAAGCAAAAACTTCACTGGGCCCACATCATCGTTCGGACATTAATACGCTAGAGTTAAAGGTGCATTAGGAGATCTTGAAAAATGCTAACTTTAGCCTGATAGCACGGAAAGCGAACGTCCCACCCTCCCTGCAAACCGTCCAAAGCCACGCCCCCTGAACGCATTTATGCTCACAGACCAGAATACCAGAGACAACATTACTACAATAGGCTACATCAGCGGTTCCCAATTCCAGCCCATGTTCTGAAGTGAAGTAAACTTCAACGTATTTTCCCTGCTCAGTGAGGAGGGAGCAATAAACACTATTTAGGGATCATATCGATCGTAACACAGTTCATGCACGTAGCTCACTGCTAACGAGCTGGTTATCTGAATCGGGTATGTTAACTAAGCGAGACATGCAAAATAAGCAAAGTGGGGGGCACGAGGGATGGATAAGACTGTGGGTACACCATGCGTCCTTCACCGGTGAGAAATTTTTAAACAAAAGTACTACAATACCAGGAAGGAAGATCGGGTTGTTTATGTTTGTCTGTCATTCTCGCTCTGTCTGCACAGTGTGTGTGAACGCGCTGATGACATATCCTGTCTGCTTGAACCAGGTGCGCAGAGGTATGCAGATACTTACACTGACAGGCAGGTAGGAAAGCCAATTAAAACGCTCGGAATCTCCCCTACCGCCGAGCTGTTTGATTGGACGAACATTTCTTGGTTCTACGCCTTCCACAGAATATATAAATACAGATTAATACATTTAGACCACTTAACTTAATTGCTATCGGGATGTTGACTTTAAACCAGCATAACAAAAAATGTTTATGAAGACAATCACCTATTGCACCTTTAATATAGCGCATGGAATTGATTCTTAGTGATAAGATATTATACCTCAAAGCGGATGATGTTACTGACAATTTCTTGTATCGTGCATGCTGCGTATTACTGATATTAACTATATGGCTCTGCGTTTTCGTCCGGGCAGAACTATTGTTCCAGCTACCAAAGATAGATTCACAAATAACCTGCCTGATTTTTCTCAACTGCTTTCTGTACCCATAAATACACATTAACTATACGAAATGACTAGCAATATGGGCAGTATTTTCTCTAATACATTAGAAGCTGTTGCGCCCATCAAATTGAAAAAGGTTAGAGAACAACATACTGCGCCATGGTACAACAGTAATAACCATTCTCTCAAGAAAAAAAAACTCAGTCTTGAGCGCAAATGGAGAGTTTGAAAAACTAATTGCGTATGTCCAGCTATAGACAGGCTCTAAAAGCTGTCAGGGCCGAGCATATCCACAGACTCATAGAAAATAACTAAAACAATCCTAGGTTTTTATTTAGCCCAGTGGCTAGATTAACAAATAGCCAGACGCCACACCGATCTAAATATTCCCTCACAGTTTAAAAGTAATGACTATGAATTCCTTCACTGATAAAATAGATAACATCAAAAATACAATAACAAATGTATATTCTACAGCATATAATACTTCAGCTTAATTTATCGCACCAAAATATAAACTGCAGTGCTTTACAACTATAGGCAGAGGCTAAAATAAAAGGAATTAACTGAATCTAAACAACCACATGCCGTAGTCCTGTACCCACTAATATTATTGCAAGAGTGTTACCTGTAGAGAAGAACCGCTCTCACTATTTATTAACTCGTCGTGTCTAAGAGCACGTCCCAAACAAACCATAGAAGCTGTGGGGTTATTAAGGCCTCCATTATAAGAAACCACAACTAGATCTATGAATGGCAAATACAGAACCCATCTCAAATCTTCCTTTGTCAAAAAATGTTTGAAAAAGTTTTGTCTGCTCAATTGTGCTCCTTCCTGAAAAAAAAGTATCTGTAGAAGATTTTCAGGTTTCAGGCCCCACCATAGCATAGAAATTGCACTTGTTAAAATTACAAATGACTTTCTTCTTGCGTCAGACCAAGGCTGCATATCATTGCTTGTTTTACTTGATCTTAGTGCTGCGTTTCGACACTATAGATCATGACATACTTGTAGATTGATTACAAAACTATACAGGTGTTCAAGGGCAGGCTTTAAGATGTTTTAGATCCTACCTGTCCGATCGCTACTACCTTGTTCATTTAAATGGGGATTCATCTCAATTATCACCATTAAAATATGGAGTGCCACAAGGAGCTGTCCTAGGTCCACTGCTATTTCCAATATACATGTTGCCCCTTGGTAATAATATTAGAAAATACGGGATTAGTTTCCAATGTTATGCCGATGATACTCAACTATAAATCTCAACAAGACCAGATGAAACTTCTAAAAGATCTAAGCTAACAGAGTGTGTTAAAAATGTAAAAGATTGGATGACAAATAATTTTCTCCTATTAAATTCGGAAAAAACAGAGATATTACTTATTGGACCAAAAAAAAAAAACAGTACACAGAATCTCGTGGATTACAATTGGCAACTAGACGGATGTACGTTTACTTCCTCTACAGTCAAAAATCTGGGCAACTTAGACAGCTACTTTTCTTTTGAAAATCATATTTCCCATGTTGCAAAAACAGCATTTTTCAATCTTAGAAACATTGCCAAGCTACGAAACAGGTTACCTGTTTCTGATACAGAAAAGCTAGCTCATGCATTCATGACCTCAAGACTGGAATATTGTAATAGACAGCTAGGTGGTTGTCCTGCATCTTCAAAAAACAAGCTACAAGTAGTCCAAAATGCAGCAGCTAGATTCCTTACCAGGTCAAGAAAATATGATCATATTACCACAATTTTACAGTCTCTGCACCTATATTAAGTTCAGTATCAGTTACAAAACATTATTACTTACCTACAAGGCCCTTAATGGGTTAGCTCCTGCATACCTAACTTGTCTTCTACCACGCTACAATCCATCACGCTCCCTAAGGTCGCAAAATTCTGGACTTTTGGTAGTACCTAGGATAGCAAAGTCACTAAAGGAGGTAGAGCTTTTTTGGCTCCCAAACTCTGGAATAGCCTTCCTGATAACGTTCGGGGTGTAACTAGGATTTACACAAGCCATTTTTTCTCCATTCTGTCACTGATGGAGTTTTGGTTCCTTGCCGCTGTCGCCTCTGGTTTGCTTAGTTGGGGACACTTCATTTCCAGCGATATCATTGATTGATTGCAATATGATGACAAGTATATATTGCCAACGAAATGAGGCTGGATGAGACATCACTGAATCATATGATGAATGTCTTTACTGGAAAAATGAGTTGTGTACTATTGTATTTGCATTGTGACACACTATATCCTAATTAATGCTGTTCAGTTGCTTTGACACAATCTGTATTGTTAAAAGCGCTATATAAATAAAGGTGACTTGACTTGACGACTATTTCAGGCTTCTATTTCAAGCTTTGCCATGGCCTTTTAAAATTCTCTCAAATTGACCGAAACAGTTGTACTCCAAATAAAAAGGCACAAGGTCCTCATGGTCACGTGATGTTTTGCTCTATTGAACTTTGTATAACATTGGTGCTTGCACACTGTAAAAATGCTCGTAATCAGTGCTCGAAGTGGGCCAGTATGCACCGGTATGCAGTACGGCACTTCTATATTTATTCTCTTCTCTATATTCTATCAAAAAGTGTCAGTGTCTGGGTTATTAGTAATGAGACTATATAACACTTTCTGGTCTACCCTATCCAGTGTCGACACCTGTGTCCTTTAGTAAATACATTTATTTAATGTTTCCTTTATTAAATATATTTATGCTGTACCAGCAATATCTCCAAATATTTTTTTATTCATTGTAAAAAATTAAATAAAATAAAATGTGCCAATGATTTGCATATGCCAGCCTGTGCACAAGAGAGTACCAGCACGTTTTTTCTCTTCAAGCACTGCGTTTAATTACTTTGATACGAATTACGCTTATACAGTGTTTATCTATTTGCACGTGACACCTGTAAAAGGGCACGCGCATGGTGAGCATGTGCTGGTGAGTGTATGGTTTGCTTGTGCCAACAAACAAGGGAGAATAACAAACATATTTTGGAATTCGTTGAGGAGGAAAACAAAAGTCTCTCTGTGAAATGTAAACGTCCCCTAAAGTAACTTTTTTTGCCACTGTAAATTCAACATTGACGTACAAGTTGATGGAACCCATGTGCAGATTTATTAAGAAACGTGATACAAAACCAAACTAAAACATGACTTGAAGTAAACAAAGACTTGACTAAGAGCTAAACTTGACCATGAACATTAATGTAAAACTCACCAAACAGTGGATACAGAGAACAAAGCTAGACAATGGACAATGAAAAATGAGGGCAATATAAGCCAAACTATAGGGGTCACATGACATAAACCAACCAATGAGAACATGACACATGACTAAGGGAGCACATGCTAAGAACACATGAGGGAAAAGGAAATTACATGAAAATAGGTGCGTTCGACTTCATGCGGCGCCGCGCAAACCGATCGGCGGCTGACTTGAAGCAGTGCATGCCGGTTAGAAATTTAGTCGCTTTGAACCGGCGCCGACGTTTACGTCCATGTAACGTGTGGCATCCAAAGTCCGCGGATAGCGTTTCCGGCAGAGCAGCGGTATGACTCCGCCTGGCGAGCTTTTTCACAGAGACGACTGAAGAGCCCCGTCTGATGTAGACCAGCTGTTTCCGATTGGGCAAAGCATCACACTGACAACCAATGACACCTGTTTTCTAACTTCTTCAAATCAATACTGTTCCATTCTGGGTTTTAGCACATTAAAGCTTTTTATGTAGTGCATTTCGTTATATTGAGTCACACTGTTTACTCATGAACACAATATACCCACTGTATTAGATTTAAACGTCCTATTATGTTGAATTTATTTGGAAACAGATGGCGCGTATTAAGCGATATTAAACAGTGTTATGATGCTCATGACAACGTTGTCTGAGGGGGGGGGGTATGTCTGTGTATTTGACTAAATCTGCATTGAATTCACTTCATCTGTGATAGAGTCTGCAAACACCGCGTGCGCATCACTAACGGGATTGCAGAAAGTGTTCTGGCTGACTGTCCATTTTCAAACTCCGCTTCGCTGCACGCGGCGACATCGTTACTGACGTCGGAGCGTGGCTAAAGGCGAATGCACCTAATGACAGAAAGAAAAAATAAAAGGACAATGAACCTAACTGCGAACATAGGGCTGCCCCCTAATAGTCAAAATTTTAGTTGGCCACGCAGAGGCCTGGTTGACCAAAAATCTGTTTGGTCGCAGACAAAAAAAAAAAATTCCTTTATGGGCGAGTAATTTGCGGTCGTTGACGTAAAGAACTGTTCCCGGCCTAGTCAGGGGTGGCGAATGTTCGGTCCTGGAGCGCTGCACCCTGCAGAGTTTGCTTAAAACCTAATCAACAGACTAAGCTAATCAGGGTCCTCGCAACGGTACTAGGAAGCTACAGGAGTGTGAGTTTTAATTCAGGGTTGGAGCTGAATCTGCAGGGCTGCGGATCCCAGGACCGGAGGCCGCCACCATCTGGCTAGTCTATAGATACACTACATCGTAGGGCAGGCATCAAAACGCTGACAATCAGTCATTCGACCTTCAAATATGGACTTAATCATTCTGACAATGATGTAAGGATTAGCAACTTAAGGCTGCTCAATCTAATGTTAACTAGAGAAATGTGCACTATTCAAGTGTCTGTTGGAAGCTGAACATCAGCTCGCTCACTGCAGGACAGATGGAGGAGCGGGTTGGTGGCCCTCTAATGCTCGTAAATAATACCTAATTTTTGGTTAATACAGATAGAGTATCATCTTTCAAATCTGTAAAGCCTCTCGTTTTCTTTTTGTGGTGCACTCACAAATACCGCTGCTTGGTAAAATAATGAAAGAAAACATAGCGCTTTCTGCCCGTCTCGGCCTATGTGAACTGGAATGAAAAACTCTGTGTATATTAAAAAAAATATCTATAGAGGAGGGGAAATGTTACTTTCAAATGAACAATAATCAAAATGAACCACTTCAAATGGAAAACAAATTCTCAGCTTAGTAATCCGTAGGAAACATGAATACAGGCGCACATACTGTGGATTTTGTCAGTGGTACACCGACTTCATCTTAATCCGAAACTAAGAAAGCACTAGTTATCAAATTATGAAAATGTTTCAATTGCAGTCTCCTTACTGTTCCCTGAAACATTCATATCATTATTTGCCGGGCTGCGACTGTGGCAAACGCTATGATATGAGCGCTTATTAGGTTATGTAGGCAATTAAAGGCTCATTAGAATGATTTAAATGGTTAATTAATAAACGTGCGATTAGCTGACTAATGGTTAAATTGAACGACTACTAGTCGACCAGAAAATCCTTAGTCGAGGGCAGCCCTACCAAAAAACCCAATATTACATACCCCCACCCCCCCCCCCTTAGGGCAGTCAAAGAACCCACCCGAACCCCAAACAAAAAATACAAAAACTCAAGAAGGGTGGTTGGAGCGGAGGCAGACCGGGGGAGGATCGGAGGGCCAGGCCCGTAAAGGGGGAACCTGGATCATGTCACCTGGACTCTGGAGCAAACGCGAGCGGGCCAGCGGGCCGAGGGCAGAGTCGGGCAGGACAATGGAGAGGGGGAAGACAGGCCGTGGAGCAGGGGAGCTTGGACCATGGTGCCAGAGGTGGACCTGGGCCGTCGGCAGAGGCAGCCCTGAAACATGGTAGCAGTAGCGGGCCTGGGCAGTGGTAGCTACATAGGACTGTCAAGCAGACGGCTCCGGCCCTCCCGGGACAATGGAGCAGTGGAGGACTGGACCGTGGAGCAACCATGAAAGGATGGGGAATCAGGTGTTGGCGCAGCGTAGAGTGGAGAAGAGACAGAGCAGGAAGCCAGGGCCGGAGCAGTCGGGCTCGAGGATCCCACGGTGAAGCAGATGCACCAAGGGTGGAGCCGATGGAAAAAGGCGACAGAATGGAGCAGGTGACCCCCCACAGGTTCAGGAGTCGCATGGGGGAGCAGAGACATGGATGGAACCACCTGGTGTGATAAAAACCGGCAGATGGTTTGGTTGAGTCGGCATCATTGGCCGCGAATGATAGGCAGGAATATACTTTAATCTCCTCGTCGCCATGGACACAGCAGAGAGTCATGAGCGGACTCCATAGTCGTGACTGACGGCCTGGGTTATTCCAGAGGCGGCCCATGGCTGTGAAGGACAGGCAGAGAGTCGGGACAGCCATTTTTGGCCTTGAATAGGGCATGATTGTGAGTCCAGGGATGGCCTCCCTTGGCTGACAGGGCCGGACTGTGAGTAGAGAGGACCTTTTGGCCCTTGAAACGATGGAGAGGGTTTTTCATTCCGTGATCATTGTGTAAACAAACACAAGGATGGCGCAAACACGAGACGAGGCTCTGGGGTTTGGAGTGGGTCTGGAGAGTCTCATGGACGGAGTGGGTCTGGCGTGGAACTCATGGAATGACAAGATGGGCTCCTCGCCGCAGACTCAGACGTAGAGGAGCACGTGTGCAAAACAAACACACAAAATGGCGGCTGCCATCACAGGAAGTGCAGACGATAGTGTCAGGAACTCAGGGACTCCCAGACTTGGGATCAGATCTGTACCAGATCTGCTCACACTGAACTCAAATGTGGATCCATAAACATTGGCAGTTAGTCTCATCTGTCTTGGCCCAAGCTCCACATCTGCAGGAGCTTGTGTCCAATAGTCTCCCCCCCCCAAAAAAAATCCTTAGGGGAAACTTGCTTGGCGGCTTGTGGTGTGTGACTCTGGATGGCGGACATGTGGACGGAGGGCTCGGGTATGGTAGCGGCAGTGACAGGTCGTAGATCTGCGGGTGGCGGACAGGACGGGGGGAGAGGCTCTGGCATGGCGGCCATTAGCTGTGACCAGGCGTTGCGGCCATGACGTGGACCTATGTGAATGAGCAAACATGTCTAAAACACACTTGTCTAAAAAAACGGTTATTGGTCAGTTGAGTGATGTCGAGATCCACTAGCACTGATTCTGATTCTTGAATGAATTGCTCAAGGTTTGCTGAAATGGTTTATTTAACCGATTTGAACGATAACCGTCGTTGAATCTATGATGTAATAGGAAATATTTACTACAAATAAAAATGAAAAACTTTATAATATGTGCATTTTTTTATTTTCTCTGTGCATGATTATATTTTTGCCAGACCAACAAGTTGAAAACGTTTTAAAGCTCGGAAGTTGAACGGTTTCAGTTGGAAGTAATTGACTGGTTAAGTATCTTTATTTTAAAAAAACATATATATAGTATATTTTAAATTAATCTTCTTTTTTTTTTATGAAAATCATGTCGGATCAGTCTGAAAACATATAGAAACCCAAGTCAGACCAATCTGAAGATCTGGGCTGAGTTTGTGGTTCTAGCTTGAAAGCTCTAGGAGGAGATAAAATCTGAAAATGTAATCTCAGAAGAATAATAATAACTTTCTCAAGCCAATTTAATTAGTGTTAAAGTGTTTGGAACACGTGCTGAAAAGATCTCGGTATCAATAGTTTGCCTTATTTCAAATTCTACAGGTCAAATATAATACTGCTTGACTTCAGTTGCACAATCATACAGTTATTGGTAATTGATTCATACTTGAACATTCTGCTGCTTTTATTATGTCATAGAGTCGAACAGCAGTATTGTATTCACTTTGGATCATGTGTTTGACAAGGACGAAAAAGATATCTATTTATGAAGGTTAATCTCTATTGGGAAAAAATACATTAATGTTGCAAAAATGATTGAGTCTGATGATTCAAGTTAATTCCACAATAACAATTTTCTGAAAATAATTTCTTAAACTATCTTTCCATCTTCATGTCACTGCCATGAATGCTAAGAGTGGCAAGGAAGCAAAAATAAAAAGGTAAGCCAACTTTGAATTGACAAAAAAATCGGAATGTGTAGCATATGAATACATTAAAAACTGTATTAACTTGTGTTAAAGTGCAGCATGAATCTTTTATATGGATGTATTTCTGAACATGAATATGGTAAGATGGATCACATGACAGCAATAAAGAGTGCTCGAAGTGGGCCGTTCACACCGTACACAGTACAGACACGTCGATATTTTAATCTTTAGCGTACCTTTGCTTTTTTCATTACTGTTTTTCCGCCACTTCTCACATGTTGCTGATACTTTACTTTGCCACTCAGAGTCAAAGCGTCAGTGTCTCGGTTATTAATAATGACACTACATAAATCACACTACCCAGGAGGAGCACTACATTACCTCTCATCTCGACAATGCATGTGAACACAAGCAGAGTTCATCTGGTCTACCCTATCACCAGACCATCTCTGCTATCACCAATGAGGACTTCCATTATCTCTCTCACACACACACACACACACACACACACACACACACACACAGTAGGGTATCACATTTAATGTTTGGCGTAGAAATTTCAATGTTAATAATGATTTCATTGCCAGCCATGCACTCAACTAATTTTTCTACTTTAGTCATTGCTTGTAAATCTTCTCTAGTATTTGTGCATCTTCTATGACTATGTATTTCTGTAGTATGTACCTCACCTTGTGGAAAAGCTACTTGTGATAAACTTTGATTCATCACATGACTTTTGCTTTACCATCTGTGTTTTTAAAATGAAAATTTGCTGAAAATGTACACAACCTCAGTCCTTCCAAGATGTAGATTGTTTAAAAAAAAAATTTCAACAGATTGGAGAATGTAGCCTTACTTTCACTTGCTCACTATGATCCAGTGCGTGAATGGGTTCGTATCATGACCAAACCACTGATAAAACACAGTAATCCAAAACATGACTCCAGTCCATCAGGTCTTAATGTCTTGTGAATTGAAAAGCTATGTGTTTGTAAGAAGAAAATGCATTGTTAAGGTGTTTCAACTTAAAACTGGCAATTCTGGTCAAAATATGAGTGTGAGCCCATTGAAAAGTCCATTCCCTGTTGTCCTCTCACATCAAAATCCAATGACATATTTGTTTAGAATATTTGTTTTGAACTGTTTTGGACTAGTTTCGCAAGTAAATGGTGCTTGAACTGTGCATTTTTTTTCTTATTTAGACGAGATGACTTTTGGAGAAAGAAAAATAGTGGATAAAGGACTCACATTTTAGCCAGAAGCAATGGTTTGAAGTAAAAAAACAAAAGACTTCTTAATGGATTTGTTTGAATCATGTGGATTACTTGTCATTACTTGATGTTTTTATCAGCTGTTTGGACTCTCATTCTGACTGGCACCCATTCACTGCAGAGGATCCACTGGTGAGCAAGTGATGTAATGCTTAATTTCTCCAAATCTGTTATGATCAATAAACAAAACTCAGCACTCTTGGATGGCCTGAGGGTGACTACATTTTCAGGTGAATTATTCCTTTAAGGAATAACAGATTTATTAGAGTTTTTGTATATTTTATCAGTTAATGAAATGTATGTTTTTATACTGTAAATGTAATTTCAATACGTAAAATATAAAATGTTGATGCCATATTTTTTATACTAATGTTTTGCTTTTTTGCGGGTTTTTTTTAATAGTGCAATTACTGTGTCCACAGAGGGTCTAATAATTGCAGAGACAAATACAGGTGACATATGACATGTCTACCTTTCTTATCCAGGCAATGTCCCATACGTTCCTCAAATACATTTTATATCAGCTCCATCAGGACCCATTCCCATCAAATGCCCTTCTCCTGACATCACTTTGCCTCAAGCTTGTGAGTCTCAGGGTCGTTTCACGTGTTTACCAAATGATTCAGGACAAGAACATACCAGCTTTGCTGTTTTATTCATGTTTTGTTATTTTGGATTTACCTGCGAATGAACAGAATGCTGCTTGCCTGCCACAAATGTATTGCAAGAAACTCAAAAGCGTTTGTGGAAAATCACCCTAAAACAAGAAGTAGAATCAGGTCTAGTGAGAACTAGTGATGAGCATGTTTGAAGGATGAAGACCGAAGCTTTATGAATCTTTTGTTTTATATCAGTGTTGACTGAAGCAACTGACTGAAGATGCGTTCTCTTGATCTTGAATCAGATTAAAGTTCTTCATATGTGGATCTTAAATCTCATTTACTGATATTATACATTAAAATTTCATGAATACATTTAGAATATAGTTTTCTGGAACATGTCATTGAACATATTTTTGGTGCGTTGTTGTTGGTGCTATTAGCATATGGGGTTAAAGCAGTTAGAAACAATGAATCATTTTGTGAAGCAATTGGTTCAGTTGATTTAAAGTTTCGAATAAGCTTTGCCTCTCCCATCGCTATAACTGTATACCAATAACTACTAAAGTGGACAAGCTCACAACACAATAATCACATTAATAGTAGTTCAGTATCCCTACCCCACCTTAAATATTGGATAGGTGGTTGCATACTTAGTAAACTTTCCACCGCAATCTTTATTGAATGCTTGAAAGTGCATCGAGAAATAAGCCTCACACACAAGTTCTCATATTTGATGGCTGGATGAAATTAATTCAAGCCAAAAGATTTTCTTCCCCCTTCTCATGACATTTTCTGCTCCCTCGCTACACACTGCAGCTTATTGCTGGCACTGTTCCTCAGCCATTTTGTGCTCCTGAACTTGACCCTCCAATATATCCCTTCTCAATTCATCCCAATCCTTCAAGTGGAACAAGCACAGCGAGAGGAGAAGTTGCTGATAAACCTGGCAAAAACACTATTTCCTCTCAGAGTCAGTTTCCTAGAGTGACCTGGAGATGTGAGGAAGTGTGAGGTTCAAAGGGTCCTTTTACTGAACTGGCGAAAGAACACTGATGCATTTCAACTGTGTGCTAGTGCACTCATTTTGTTTTTGAATGTCTGAATAAAAACCTCATAGCCCATCAAACTTGCCCTCTCAACAGTGACTTTGTCAAGTACCAAAGAGTGAGATTAGATTTTATTTTGAACCTCTTTTATGGTTAGTTTCTATGCAGAGCGTTCTATTTCCCAAAGATGTGTCTGAGCTCATTTGCAAGTCATGCTGAATTTTGGTATTCTTCTCCAAAGCACTGGTCTTCTCATAATTTGCAAATCCCAGGGCGTAATATTATATGTTATTTCAAGCTTTATATGGCTTTTTTCAAATCAACAATCCACAGAAGAATGATTTCCTAAATTAACCATAGCATCATTTATCTAAAACCAGCAGAGCCTTTTTAACATATATTGTTTGTAGTACAACAACTAACACAAGGACCCATTCTTCTTCATAAAAAGGTTTTATTTAAAGATTGCGGAACATGATGAAGAATATGTTTATGTTACAACAGCTGTAAATTGGACATTTTTCAGAAAGGCTTGAAAAAAGTGCTTCTTTTCTGTGATGTGAAACTCCAAAATTCCTGAGCATATGGTCTGGAGAAGTACATTTTGGGAGGTGATATGATACATTATGAACAACTTCGTTTTGTAAAAGGAAGCCATGAACATTCCACTCGACCAATCAGGTTGTAATTGATGACCCGACTTAATAGAGTGTGTTTATAGTAAGAAAGATAAATCATTGAGTAAAAAGCCTCAGTGGACACCTGTTGAGCATTCAACCTGTTGTAGCCACTGTTATAATAATCTTTATTATTATTATTATTATTATTATTATTATTATTTTACTTATTACTTATTTACTTATTTATTTTATTTTTAGTTTATATTTTTTAATGAAATATGTAGTACTTAATGTTTTTTCTATTATTAGATAGTGTTTTAAAGTAACATCGATTTCTGTTATTTTATTCTATATTTAATTAGATTTTATTATTTCTGCTGTTGAGTTGATTGAGTTGATTATGATTGATTGATTGGATTGATTGATTTGCTTGATGGTGGGATTTCTTTTACTCTTCTGTTCAAATTTTGGGGTCAGTAAGAAATTTTCTTCGTTTATCAAGGATGCATTGAATTTATCAAAAGTGGCTGTAAAGACTTTTATAATATTACAAAAGATTTTTATTTTTTAAATAAAAGCTGTTCTTTTGAATTTTTTATTAATCAAAATCATGAAAAAAACTGCTCAACATTATAAAATATAATAACATGATTACATTACTATATTAAATTAAAATTATTAAACTAGAATAGGTTATTTAAAATGTTATAATATAATTTTTTTTTACTAGAAAAAGAAACTTGTCGACTCTAAGCTTTTGAACGATTGTGTACCTCACTCCTGCTGTCGCCGTTTAACTGGATCATTATGGACAAACAGCGAGTCAAATCTGTTTACCTTCACTTCTATTCAAGTATTCAAAACCAAATTAATTTTTTCGTATTTACATCCCACCTTAGAAAAATGTGGCAGCTCAATGGCTCAAGCTCTGCATAAACTGTCAAGAAGATATATGTGATATGTGATATATGATAAGATATATATGCTAAGCAATTCAAGTCAAATGGAAAAACTACAAGCAGTACATTTGAAATTAAAAAGATCTACTAGATTTAAAAATGGAAAGTGGTTTATTTTAGCCTTAGCTGTCATCTCGCTAAGACTTCGCAGCCATGTCAGTTCTTGACTTAAGGGACAGATGTCATAATGTCCTCCACATGACTGCTTCTCTCTTCATGGAGGAAGGGCAAAAGTAAGTGTGTGTAAAGGCGTCTGGCACACATCACCTGCTCTGAGAATCCAAAGCTTCCAAGAGAGACTGAGAAACAGGAGGAAGATGATGAAGAAGGGGTGAAGCAAATTAAACAGAATTAGTGTTTATGTAGCAGGTGGGCGGCACATCTGCTCTGCAGGGTCCTTTAGCAACGCTTTAGGTCTCTCATGTACTTAGGGAACTTCAGGAAGAATGAAGAGAAAACTTAATCACGGTCAGAAGAGTCTTAACTCCAGAGCTCAGCTTAGAAGAGACAAATGAGAGGAACTGTATTTGACCCAAGCTAATTTTAGGTGAGGAGTAGCATGATAAAATATGCCTATGAGCATTTTTAATTTGCACTAGCATACAGCAGCTGTGCAGAGAGAGGGAGTAAATGACACTCCTCTAGAATCCACTGAGCCATTTCAAATTGGCAAAACTTCTCATTCATGAGTCCCAGTATAAATGAACCTTATGAGTGTGTTCCACAGTGCATGCTATTCAAAGTTCATTAGTGAGTTTACAGTTACACTTTGTTTTATACTTTACACTTTTTTACTACTATACCATTTTTTTGTTTATTATTATTGTTATTATTATTATTTATTTATTATTATTTATTTTTATTTGTGCCATGCAAGTCTTTTGCGGCAAGTTGTTATTTTAGATTATTATATGTCTAATTATAAGTTTTTATGATATTTGGTTTAGTAGCTTTTTATTTTTATATTTTTAGTTTAATTTTAATATTTGTAACAATTTTTAGTCATTTTGGTATGAGCTTTTGTCATTTCTTGACATTTTTTAATTTCACTTGTAAACAAGTCCCACTGAAGTTGAGTATTATTAACCCATGCAGAGCTTTTATTAATGAACCAAAACAGAAAACAAACAAAAAAAGTGATACAAAACAGAAGACATGAACTAAACTAGATCTTTACATGACCATGACAAACAAAACTCACTCAGCAGGTTACGCAGAACAAAGCTAGACAATGGACAATGAACCATGATGGCTATATACACACACCAAACAATAGGGGTCACATGACGTAAACCAACCAATCACAACCTACTCCACTCCAAAGGAACCAATAGCAGTATCACATGAGGGCAAGGGAAACACATGACATGACAGGAACCATGACTATGATAAAAAAACAAAATAAAGACATGAAAATAATGAACATGAAACAAAACCTAAACAAATGTTATATATTCCCCCCTCTAAGGGTGGCACCTGATGCCCTACTGAAACACCCACTCCAAAAACAAACAAAAAGGTCCAGGAGGGTGAAGGACTGGAGGTGGCCTTGGGGGCAGGATGGAGAGCCATGTCCATGAAGTGGAACTGGAACAGGATCCTGGATCAATGGCGGGCCTGGAACATGAAGCAGAGGCAGACCTGGACTGTGAAGCAGTGGTGGACCTGGACCATGGGGTAATGGCAGACCTGGCCAGTGGAGCCATGGTGGACCTGGACTGTGGAGCAAAAACAGGCTTGAACCATGGAGCAGTGGAGGGCCTGGACCATGGAGCAACGGCGGAAACCATTGACTGTGGAGCAATGGCAAAAACCATTGACGGTGGAGCAGAGTTGTGCCTGGACCATGAAGCAGTGCCTGGTCCATGGAGCAACCATGAAGGATTAGGGAACCAGGGCGTAGCCAGAGACCAGGGTGGAGCCAGGAGAGCACGAAGTCAGGGCGGAGCCAAAGACCACCAGTGCGGAGCAGTGCGGACTGAGGATCCTCATGGTGGAGCAGATGACCACCAGGGTGGAGCCGGGGGAGCAGGAGACCAGAGCAAGGCAGGTGACCAAGGTGAAGCTGGTGGAGCAGAAGACCACCACAGGACAGGAGGCCATGGCGAGCAGAGACATGGACAGACCACCTGGCTGTGACAGAACAGGTAGGTGGTTTGTGAACGGTCTCCAAGGCAGTGACATGACAGGCAAAATTTCTTTGAACGGCCTCAGTGGCCATAGCATGACAGGTAGAGAGTTCGTGAGTGGCCTCCATAGCCATATAATGACAGGTAGGGTATTCAGAGACAGCCTCCATGGCCGTTACAGAACAGGCAAGAGGTTCAGGGACGTTCTCCCCAGCCGTAACCGGACATGCTGACAGTTCAGAAATGGCCTCTTTGGCCATGAAAGGGCAGGCTGAGAGCTCAGAGACAACCTCTTTGGCCATAACATGACTGGTAGAGGGTTCCAGTTGTGATACCTGGGCCAAACAAAACTGGCAGGGAACTCAAAGGCTGATGCCAATACAGGACTGAGCTCTGGGGCTTGAGCGGGCTCTGGAGCGGATTCACAGATTAGAGTAGGCCCTGGAGTGGATTCATGGATTAGAGAGGGCTCTAGAGCTGACTCATGGACTGAAGCGGGCTCTGGAGCAGACTCATGGACTGGAGAGCAGTGTGCCGGCGCCCAAACCCTAACAGTCTGATGGCTATCGCTGTAACAGGGAGTGCGACTGACAGCGGGACCACCTCAGAGACCCTCAGACCTCACACCACTGTAGAGATGTCAGCAGTTTGCACAGATGTAAGCGGATTGTCCTCTAAACTGGAAGCCAGTCTCAAACGCCTAGGAATCGCCCTTGTAGCCTCAGATACGATGTTCATGACATCCGGAAACACTGGAGTGGTGTCCATGATGTCTGAAGACTCTAGTAGCCGGCCCTGACACGGGCATATTCGTAGTGGGCGGCAATTGGCTGGAGGCTCTAGGCGGGCAGCCCAGTAGGGTGTCCGAGACTCTGGAGTGGTAACCATTGTGCTTCGAGGCTCGCTGGCGGGCGGCCACCTTGGCTGAGATCAGGCGTGGCGGTCATGACATGGAATGCTACGGCTTGGACAGTCACATAGAACAACCACAACACGACACATTTACCAAAGAACCAATCGCATTATCACATGCGGGCCAAGGGACAGCACAGGACCTGACAGGAACCATGACTATGAAAAATCAATAAAATACATGAAAACATGAACATAAACCAACACTCAAAACCAACATTACATCACTACAGATATTTAATACATTTTTATTTTAGTTTTACATACGTTTTAGTTTGTATTTAATTCCAGTCTTTTGGATCATTGTTATTCATAACATTCTTTTTTTCACAGTCTCAACAAGACTTAAATTACTTGTAAAGTGCCAAATAAAAGTAAAATCAGATTTTGGTGACTAAATAAAATAAGTGTTACTCACCCGTAACTTTATTAGGAAACAGAACATAATACATGGTTTATATTTAACCGAAACTGGTAAATTATGTGTGCAATAAAAAAAAAATTTTGGGAAAAATTATCCAAAACTGATGTCAACACAATGAATTTGTGACTGATTCAGTTTCAGCAAGAGATGCATACTCATTCTGTATATTGTGCTGCAAGCAACACGACTTGTGCTTTTTGCATAGAAAAAAATAGCTAAATAATTTAATTAGTGTATGGACAAAAAAGTATTTTTTATTTAAAAAAAAAAGGTAAAATACAGTTTCATGGACTGAAATAAATGTTTATTGTGCCATAAAAAGTAAATGTTGTTCTCAGTCTGCATGTATAGATGTGTTGAAAGAGGAGAGAGTTGTTTTTAATAAAGTTCCATATAAGGTCTGCCAGACTGAACCCAAAGGACTTAAAGAAGTCAAGGCTCTCACAATTGTAAGAGTGAAAACTGCACTTTAAATATGTTTGGACTTCAGGGTGTTTAGATGCGCCACAGAAACATACGTCATGGCCTGTTTGTCACCAAGCCCTTTACTAGGTCCATGAAGGTCAAATTCAGTGATCGAGAGGTATGAGTGATTGGATTGCAAATTGTAATCCAAGAGATTCTGTGTACTGTTTTTTGGTCCAATAAGTAAATATCTTCTTGGCTTAATCCAAATGTTTTTTTTTTTTTTTTTAATGGAGAAAATTATTATTATGAAACTAACCTTTTTGTAAAGTGTTTACCAAATATAGTACGCAAATAAAATTATTTTATAGTGGGTTAACCCTTTTTTGACAAGGCGATTCCGTAGGAAGATATTACAGAGAACGATGCTTACTTAGATTATGACAGACATAAGAGTTCACCAGCAGGGTGCAACCCATTCATCTATTAATTAATTCGCTGTGACGGTAAATGTGATTTCAGCAGAGCTCATTAGCTGGAGATGAGAATAACCAGCCATAGCAGCAATATGTTCAAGGACATATGCCCCCCTGAAATGCATTGCACTCTTCTAAAACAGTATGAGAGACCCCTTAAGCATATGCACTTCTACTGAGATTATTTCAAGAGACCATCACATCTCCATTTCCCAAAACGGAAAGGGACAAGGATGCAGGTGTACAGTATATATGAATTACCAATGATGCTGATTATAAACTTCATTTTCATGGCACCTTGTGATGTTTAGCTGTTGAACTGTGATTCAACCAGCACATATGCAGACAATTCCTTCAGCAGACTGCGAGGCCTTAGGGAACTCGTGTTAGATGAAAATTTCATTCTTTTTTTTCACATAGACACACGTCTTGTTCTGCCAAACCCACAAAGTAAATGCTTGTTGCCTGCGAAAACATGGCATGCAGAGAGAAAAACCACACTCTAAAAAATGCTGGGTTTTTTCAACTCAACTTTTGGTTCAAATATGGACTAACCCAACCGTTGGTTTACATTTTTACATTAATTTTTGTTACCCAAAAGTTGGGTTAGTCCATATTTGGCCCAAAGTTGGGTTGAAACAACCCAGCATTTTTTAGAGTGCAGGTTACACCATATTAGAAGGCTCCATTTTCACAGATTTCTTTCAAATCAAGAGTTTCAAGTTACCTGCTAAGAGACTCTCAAATTCACCCACATGTACAGTATGAACATGTTAATGGTTAATAAAAACTACTGCATTTAAATGTAATAGTTACTCTGTAAAATGACCTGACGAATAAGACAATTAATAAAAATGAGTAAATAAAAATCTGTATAAATGTAACAAAGTAAATCCGAACACTATAGTCTGCATTAATAGACACATTCAAATGGTGTTAATTCATGTAGCTTTCTAAACCTAAAAATATCGAATGCTTATGTTTTTGTCAGTCTTTGGCCAATTAAAAGCAAACCTCTACTTGTTTTTAAAGACCTCACCACACTTTTATTAATTATGTTCTACCACACACATACCGGTGATTAACATTTAACATTAATAAATTAACACTTTCTAACACTGATAAATAAAGCAAACACCCACCCACCCACACACACACACACAAAACTGTGGGACCCTCAGCTGATTGCTCCTTCCCTCATGTCAATTTAATTTTTCTGTTGCAAATTCCATTTACTTTTATTTATCTACCTATCTTTTAACAAAAATTTAGTTTAACCCAACCACTTTACAAATTAGAACAATCGCAGATCCATTATTCTCCTAATTCTAAACCTTTTAAGGATTATGGTACCCTTTCTTTTAATATTACAAACAAAGATGTAAGTGTTATCTATCTGCGACAACTAATGCAGAGCTCAAAATGCAACTGTCAGTACTAACGGCTTTTATTAAATGGCAACAGTGACACATCCCATTCATACACATCTTTGCTCAGATGCTTTAATGAATCTCTCCATGTACGCCCTTCCCAAACAGAATAAAATAAAATGAGCTGCATATTATGTCATTTAACCATTTTCTTGACTTAAATTTAGAGATCTCGTATTATTTTATGTTCCTCTTACGTTGTCCAAGGTTTGTGACATTGCTGTGCCTGACCTCTCGGCCTCCTACACACAGTGCACGATATTGAAGTTTAAAATAAAAAGGTCCCGGGTATAGAAATTGATTTCCTAATCTGAACTCCAAAAAGGGGACAGATTCGCACTCCTATCAAGCAGGGCTGGAGCCTCTTTTTGGCTGATTTCGATTGTGGCGAGCACATAGTGTATGCTGGCACGTCTCTGAAACGAAAAGAGTGCAAACAATAAGTGTCAGTATTAAAGATTAACTATAGGTCTCTGATCTGCATATTCCTGTTTTTTACTCCACCTGTATAAAAGGAGGTTTAGGATCTCAAACGCTCTTTAAAAGACACTCTCCTAGACTCATTCTTCTAAACCCGATTCCCTGGGAATCTAAGTATAATATTAATATCCAGCAAGATGTCTTGAGAATGGCAGAATCAGCTGCGTTAAGCAATGTCACTTCCACAAAGAATGACCCATTTCGTGCAAGGCAGAGAAAACAGGAAAACCAGTGAAGGTTTAAGTCAGTCAGTGAAATGGAATCACTGATTACTGGCACATTTTCCCAGCAATATAATTCACACAGGGCCCCTTTACACTCATTTTTTCAGTATGTTTTAAACTGTAATTTATTCAGCAACCATTACTTCAGTCTTCAGCGTCACATGATACTTCAGAAATAATTATAATATGCTGATTTACTGCTCAAGAAACATTGCTAAATACAAGTATATTTCTTTCTTTCAAATAAAACAACAACAAAAACCCACACTGACCCTACATTTTGAATAGTACTGTAAAGTAAAGTGTTACAGCCCAGGTCTCAATATTTTGTCTGAATGATGTAGGTAAAGAGAGATACTTGTTTTGTTCCACCTCAACCTTAATATCCGTTGACCCTATTGTGGTCTAAGAACATGGGAGGGATTCTCTTGCATCCATCTCGCTGACCTTCACTAACAGCCCTGCCCTATTCCATACGTCAAACCACTCGAACTGCAATTTCGGTCTACAGATGATAAACCTTCTGTGAAACTTCAGGAGGGTCATGGCAGCATAAAACATAGCAGGCTCAATGATGAAAGGCCTAGGTCTCTTTGACAACTTATTTTCCTTGGTATATCCGTCACCCATGTTGATTCCATTAGCTGTTGCTGACAGAGAGCCTGAGCGGCTGGAAATATATCAGTCTGGTGTCAGGCAATGCAGAGTGACTGAACCTTTAAAGCATCGCTTTCTTCTTCAAGAGGCCCCGGAGGTCTGCTCCACTCTGAGAAATATACAAGTGAGTGATGATGGTTTCAGTGCCAATGTGAAAGATAGGATTGCACACCGCCCCTTATCTGCTCTTGAAAGGGGGCATCAAGGTAACAATAATTATGAAATGGTTGTGTTGTGATACCAACCATGAGCTTCAGCCAAAGCTATTCCACTTTTACTCTGTGGCCCTCTTTACTTCATTGTTCAAAAGTTTGGGAAATAATTCCCTTCATGATCTAGTGGGTTCAGCATCACAGATGCACAGACAGCTGAATTTTATACTACTCAGGAGAGCACACATGTCTGTGGGATAAAATCCTAATGGAAAGGAAAGGCTGTATGCTTTAATATTGGATCATATTAATTTTTCTGAGATTAGGTTAAACCTAAATGGTCTTTACAGGCGTACATGCTCTCACATTATATCTTTATCACAATAATCCTACTACTCAGGGACAAAACTGGTGTTTGTGAAATTAATAATATCCAACAGCCATCGAGAATCCTACAGCAAAATGTAAATGTAATTTTAAATAAATCACATCTATAAATAAATTATAAAAATACATATAATTACAATGGTTTTTACTGTAGCCTTCTTCCACTGCATAATTTTGCTTTACTCTGGACAGATCAATCTGCATTATTTCGGCACACAGTTCTCAGAGATTAGTAAGAAACTCAGAGAGGCACTAAGTAGGTCAAGGATTGCATTCACTGTACTGCCTGCACCAAGACTGCTTCACCCAACCATCAGGGGTCACTGCAGATCCATAGATATACAGGTGCAATCCACCCTATTGTTCTACATGCACTACAAACACTGCTGTAAAACCAGCAGCTGTTCAATATAACCTTCTTGACAAGATTAAAACTCTACACAAATAAACAATCTACATTTTATTGTGGCTGATCGATCATGTGCATCTTTCTGGTTTGTGAGGCAGCGGAGAATGCGCTTATGTGCTTGTAGATGTAATCTTCTGGTAAAACGGGAGAAGCAACCTTTTGTTTCCAGTCTGCTGTAGGACATTTCACCAAGAATTGGAAAGTGATAGTCTGCAATAGTGAGTACATGCTGCGTAAGGAATTGCTGATAGGAAATCCAATATAGCTGTTCCACAGGCAAGAGAACCAACAGTTGTTGTAGGATTAGTTACTCTTTTCAGTAAACAGGAAAACCAATTCCCAAAAGTACAGGGTTTTAAATAATATAACAACTGACCCTTTGCAAAGACCCGCCCCCCTTCGTTACTTTTGTTATGTCCGACAAGCCATTTCATGTTCTGACGCAGTGAAAAATACATCGGGGAGCAAAGAGGGCACTGACAACTCACCGACGGACAAGACAGAGCAGGTTACTTTAGGAATTAAACAAAGTCTCAGCTTTCAAATGCTGTGATTTTTTAAGAAATTCAAACAATAAATACCATTTTGTGGCTCTTTAATGTGTCGTGGCAAATCGCTGTAGCGCCTCAGTTCAAGCTTGAACTAAGGCGCCACAGCGAATCGCTACAGCGAAGATCGATCTTCCTCTTTACTGGTTATAACATTAAATAAACATGAAAAAACATCAGAAGATATGTTTCAACCGCAGAAAAATGTCGATACACACCATTTTTCAAGTTCAAGTCCACCAACGTTAATCTGCTCTCAGGTCAGGTTTATTTGTCGGACAAAAATGGCTAATTCGGCGTTATGATGGGCCACATCGCCTGTCAATCAAACACCTTGCGAAGGGTTCATTTACAGCGAGTTTGGTGGTACTCGGTGCACCCACTGATTGTATTTGCTGGAATCTCGCCCTCTTCTGTCAGAGGTCCATCACAACAACCTGATGAGTAACTATATAGCCAGGTGGCTATGAATTCGTACATTGTGATTTCTACAGAAATGTACGGTTTTTAGAAGAAGAAGAAGTACTAATGAAGCCTACTAATGTAATGAGATCGTGCAAATGCATACTAATAGCCTACTTCGCCAAAACGTAAAATAGTCGCAAATTGCCATACCTTTTAAGAAAGGAAGAGGGATGACAGAACTCTGACATTTTTCTCAGAGGCAAGAACGTAAAACAATTGAATTAGGATGCGATTGTCAATGTGCAATGTGCATTGCCACAAAAAGAAGAAAAAAAAAAGTCCAAGCAGCTTCAGTGAGAAAAATAAAATAGAGAAAAAAAAACGATGTACGTAAAAGTTCAGTTTGGTTTTATTCAGCCAGTTAATTCAACCATCAGAAAGAATTGCATTTACATTTACATTACATTTCAGTCTGTTTGTCAAACAATCAATCAAATATATTCCGAAGGCCTGGAATAATGTGTACGTTTCAATATGGACTACTTTTATGGTATTGTTAAGTGTTTTCTCATCCTTGTTCTTCATGAATGAAAACATCATATGGATTTCGAATAAGGTGATCGTTAGTAAATTATTAATAAATATGTAAGAGCAATTTTTGTATAATTAAAATGTTGGTATAATTATGTTGGCGTAAATAAAAACAACAACACAATATTCTCAGCCACAGCCACAAGACACAGTCAGCAAGCAAGTTTATGTGCGTTTGCAACTGTTCCAGCAGAAATTATGCGAGAAACCTTTTTTTTTTGCACGGCATGCATATATTTTGCATATAATTATTAGTGAATAAGACCTCTTATGACCTGTCATTTTATGTCCCATTAAAATCTACTGCCAATCCTAAAACACTTTAGGAACAGTGTTATTTTGTTCCTTTGGAAGTGCTGCTAGTCCATGCCCTCATATATTGGCCCTCTTCTGCAATTCACTTCAGGAAACCTTCTGTCTTGATGTGCTGGTGACAGGTGGCATGTTCCAGAGGTTGCCTTGACGTCTGTCCAGCCTTAGGCGGCCTTTAGCTTTGCTGAGGACAGCAGAGAGAAGGTTATCTGACTGACTGCTGACCTTCTCAAGCACTGTCAGCTGAAACTTCAAGCAGCCACATTATATCAGAAAACAAGTCCATCAGCTGTCCTGTTAACATGTCAAAACAAACAAATAAGCATGAAAAAACACAAGTCAAAGACAATCCGGTTTCAAAGAGCTCTGGTGGCCAGGCCTGAGAAATCAGTATGCATTTTCTCTTTTATTTCTCATAATTGTTTGTGATTACATACATGTGAGTCCTAAAATACTTATTTTTATTAGAATAAGATGTTTAATTTTTTAATTAATTATTTTAAGTAAAAATACATACACTTCAATAAAAAAATTCAGGTTCAGTAAAATTTGTTGATTGTTTGAGGAATTAATACTTTAATTCAGCACGGGCATATTAAATTGTTCAAAAGTGACTGTCAAATAAATCTCAGTTCCCACACAAATATTAAACAACTGTTTTCAACATTTGAGATTATCAACTGAAGATTGGAGTAATGGCTGATGAAAATTATGCTATAGTTATAATAATAATATTTCACAAATATTAGTGTTTTTATTTCATTTTTGATCAAATAAATGCAGCCTAGTGCATAAGAGACTTATTGCTGATCACAAAAACTTTTGAAAGGTAGTGTACAAAATTAAAACCGATGTCCAAAGTTTTCTAATTGTGTTAGGTTGTCGCAACAGTGCTCTTTGTACTTGACATTAATTTATAACGTTTAGGGATAAGTTGTAGATTTTTAAACATCTTTAATTTGTAGCAGATGAATGTGGGAAAATCGCATCAAAGTCTGAGATAAATAGATCTACAGACATTGAAGCAAAAATAGTTTCAACCATTCCACGTCTCCAATATTTCAGCAAAGCACATTTGGATTTCGCCCCGTAGGACGACCCTAATCAGCCATCAGAACTTGGCACTGGCAGCCACCCAAATTTAGCCCTGTCAGCCACCTAAACATAATCCTGTCAACCATCCAAACTTAGTCTTCTTACAAGTAGCTTTCTTATTATATGACATGTCAAAAACCTCTGAGCTGCTGTGGCTGTGAGTATTGGGTGAATGAGTCATCAGCCAGATTGGTCTGTTGTGGAAACTACTGGAGCACCACTGTGTCCATTTATAGCATCCACTCACTGCAAGCCTCTTAAAGGGATAGTTCACCCAATTTTTTTTAATTCTGTCATTAATTACTCAACCTCATGTCGTTCCAAACCCGTAAGACCTTCATTCATCTTCGGAACACAAATTAAGATGTTTTTGATTAACTCTAAGAGCTTTCTGACCCTTCATAGACAGCAACAGAACTACCACATTCAAGGCCCAGAAAGGTAGTAAGGATATCATCAAAATAGTCCATGTGACATCAGTAGTTCAACCTTAATTTTATGAAGCTACGAGAATTGTGTGCAAAGAAAACATGGTGACATTTTAGTTTACCATATAAAACATTATCAAGATGGCAAAATATTCAAAATTGTCCTCCTTTCTTGTCTTTTTTTTCCTCAAAATCAAAGAAAGAAAGATGAATGTTACAGAGAAAAGCATCTGCCGAAGGGATATGGTAATGCAGCTGTCTTACTGTGACACCTTTACAGGGTTATGGCGAGAATGAAAGAGAGAGGGAAACTGAGAGAGTCTTTTGTCTCTTGATGATTTTTAATTATCAGTCTTTCATTTATTTGGCCGGCATCCGTTTAATGCTTTGAGGAATTGTGTGCCCTCAATCAACCTCCCCTTCTGCAGGGACCTATGTTAAGCATCCTCAGTCATATGCAATTGACTTTTCATGTTTAAGAGGTAATAAAGTTTATGACTATTAAACAAAACATCAAGTGAACTGTCTTTTACCAACTATTAACGAGGGAAGCCACATTATAAAATGATAATGAATTGCTTACTCTGGGACGCCTAATTACCAATTGTTGGTGGTATTAGCTTATTAGCAGCACAGTTTGACAGCTTTGAATGCATGTCATTCGAAATGGAGTACTGTATTGGAATAGCTGACATAATTGAGTTTAATTTGGCTGTCAGACTCCTCTCTTCACTACTAATGATGTGCTTGATGGCTGACATGTGACATTTAGAAAACCTAGGTGGCTACATAGCTTATCCAGTTTATTTATAGAACAGGAGCTGATACAAATTGGGCAGTCCCTCCTCACCTAGACTGGTTGGTAGAATAACCTGAATTGCAATTAAAAATCTTTATTAATGAAATGTGACAGTAAAAAGACATTTATAAACGTTACAAGAGATTTCTGTTTCAAATAAATGCTGTTCTTTTGAACTTTCAATTGTAATGATTACCATAAAAATATTAAGCAGCACAACTTTTTTCAACATTTGATAATAATAATAAATGTTTCTCGGGTGCCAAATCATCATATTAGAATAATTTCTGAAGGATAATGTGACACTTAAGACTAGAGTAATGGCTGCTGAAAAATCAGTTTTGCCGTCCCAGGAATAAATTACATTGTAAAATATATTAAAACATTTATTTATTTTATTTTATTTGCACTTTAAATGTATTGTAGGGAATTTAGCTCACAACAGGAAATATGAATAATTAACCATAACTAATTATGATTAATCATTCATATTTTAGATCCACGTAGATATTAGCTGACTGACTCGGTCACCGGCTTGTCATTCTAAGAACTTTAATTTCCTGTTAAGGAATAACTTCTCTTACGTCCAATTCTTAAGTTTGTAACGTAAATCTGCATTCTTATTGACTCCGGTTATGAGTAATCAATGAACACGTCAAGTGTGATACAAGTAAGGTTTTATTAACTACATAAACACTTAAACTGGTCTAACATACACATAATCACTTAAACTGGTCTAACATACACATCCACACACACACATACAGTTGGTATAGGAAAGGGTTAAAGTTTAGCACTAAAGAAAGAGACATAAGGAATGACATTTATGGAACCATTTTGCATATTCAGCAGATCTAAAACCTGAGGGAAAACGTCAGATTCTTATTTCAAACAAACCTTGTAAAAAGGTGTAACTGATCCTTAATGCATCAATTAAATCGACTAAGTTTGATACTTGCGAGTCTCGTCTGTCTGAAATTGATTCCTGATGCAATCTTAAGGCCCCCAGATCTTGCTGAAGTTGGTTGATGAGAAAGAGCTAGTTTGAGTCAGTGTCACTTGATGAATGGAAAGGTCTAGGCCGAAGAAAGGCCTGGCACACTTTTTTGGTATCCTGAAGCGTTTTCTCACGTCTTCATCTTAGCATCTCACTGAACCACCGACAGGGGCGGGTCACATGGAGTGTGGCCTTTTAAAGCCTGCAGAGATTCACGCCTCTCAAGATGGGTTCGTCCAATGAGGAAGGCTGAAATCCCAAGCGGGAGGTAGGAAATACTGGGGATTTTTATGACTCTTTTTCTGTAAGCATGGTATTTTGCATATGCAATTCGATTGGGTGTTGATGAAAAACTACTAAAGATTCTTAGAACACTAATATATTGCATATGTACCAACATATAATATACACACTTGTTCGATCATAAGAAGGCCAGAATCATAGATTACTAGACATATGAAATAGTTACTTATTGAATGATGGTTTATCGTAACAGAAGAATATTCTACAATACCACAGATTAACTACACACCGCAATAATATACCCAATGACCTGAAGGTTTTTGTGTGTTCATTCAAAGAAAGGTTTTTCCTATGAATTAATTAGAGAACAGTCCTTTTCTCTGGGCATTGTGTGTCTTTCTTGTGAGGAAAATGCAGGGAGTTTATCCCCTGCATTCCTTTTAGGCCATAAAACCAGAGATATCATGATTAGTTGTCATGGTGAACAAGGTTGGGGGATGGTGTTCAGCCGAAAACCTAACAACCAGTATATTGAGTGAGGGGACTGTGACGTTTTGTTAATCTAATGAATAATTGATTTTTTAAATCAAATAAAAATTAGTGTGTCAGTTTGGTCGAGACGCTACATATTTCCCCCTTTCGAGCGTTGTTGTCCGTAAAATAGACAACAGCGAGCGACGTCAAAAGTGCAGAACAATCCAGACACGCACCTGCCACTCACGGCTGGGAGACAATGGTGGCTCTCTGGCTGTTGGTGCCCTTGCTGTGACCCTTCCCGGGGGGGTGGGGGGGGCCCGCTCTCTATACCGATGGGTGTTGGATGTTGTCTGGTGGTGTGCTGTGGTGATGTATGCTGTAGCAAGGTGTGGGTCCTCGAGTTTATGCAGCAGGTGTCGAGGCTGTGTCTCCTGTCATCCTGAAGTGAGTTAGTCCTGGTAGGATGTTTTTGTTGATGCTGTTAGCCATTTGGCTATCTGTGGTACCCACGATGTGGAACAGCTGGGTTAGACTCTCACTGGTGTGAGTGCAGGTGGTTCCAGGGATTGCATGTAATTGTTATGGAGATTTTGTAGTGGGCAGAGAGTTTCAGACTGACCTAGTGAGGATGGCAGGAGAGCAGCAGGTGGTTGTTAGCTCTCTGTTCTGCCCGAACTTCACTAGAAATCTGATGTTTGCGGTGTCGCTTGTCTCTTGTGGCGGCACCGACTTGAGCTCGCCTGAGTTGTGTTGGTAGAGCTTTCGCTGTTGGGCATGTGGGCCCGCTGCTTAATCCAACGTTGTCTGGCTGCTTCTGTTTCAAGGGATGCTCCTCCCTTGGAGGGGCCTAATGCTGTGTTTCAGCAGGCAAGGAGTCAGAGGTTTGTCCTTCTCAATACTCCTTAGTTGAGTTTTTTTCAAGGAGCTCTTTTGCGAGTGTCAGCATCTCCTGTAACCCAGAGGTAGGCGTGTCCAGCTTTCCTTGTGTAGCCTCCGTTGTGTGGATGAGGATGTTGTGGTGGACTGGTGTTGGGCATACCGTGGTGTTTGCAGTATGAGGACGCCTTTTCCCAGTGGTTGTTCTGGAACCTGGGTCTGTTGCCATGGTTATGGCTCTGTCTTCTTCTGGCTAGGGGCTTTCTGTAGAAGGGTTTTGCATTGTGGCAATGCTGGGTGCCTTCTGGTGCCCGCTTTGGATTCTGAGTTGTGAAGTTCAGACTCAGTGGGGTTTGACAAACACCTTAGTGGAGGCCTTGTGCTTGTTAAAGTCCTTCTGTGTCAGGTTACACAGCTGTTGATTAGGCATTGTGCGGAAGGCCCTAATGCCTAGATGACTTCTTGCAGCTGGTGCCCTCCGCCATCCCAGGGTAATCGTGAGCTTGGTGTAAGTTTGTCAAAGTCTGTGGTAGTAAGCATGGGAGTTTCACGCCGGCCCTGCTTGGTGTCTGGGGCAGCGATCAGTCCGTGCTCAGACTCTGGGTCTGAGATTATTTAGGTTGCCAGATGTGTTGTCTCTGGCCAGCTCGTTGGGTCTGTGGGGTCACACGGTGTGTGTGTCTTCAGTGATCCTCTGGAAAGGTCCCTGCCCCTCCCCCTTGTGGCTGCTGGTTGGTGACTTGTGAACAGTGGCTCTCGCCCCCCCTCGCATGTTCGGACTCTTGGCTGAGGGGGTCTTGGCCTGCTTGCCAGGGGAAGTTCTGTCTCGTGTTTTCCCTATCTGTTCGCCTTGTGGTCTGCAAGCATATTTCAGTTCATTTGTGACACTGAATTCACCTTGTTGCGTTGCTTCTGTTCGCCTGAAAATTTTTTTTTTTTTGTTGCAGCTGCAGAGGTTTTCAGGGAGCTGACTTGTGAAGTGTCAAGCAGAAGGCTTTGGCTCCCTTTCCCCCCTTTCGTAGCTGTGCACAGTCGTGGAGGGCTTGCACTGCTGGCGACCGATTTTCAGCCGGCTGTCTTTTGCTTAAGTGTATGCGCAGTCGGTAGGATTGTTTAAATTCTTTCTGAACCATGTCGAGCTCCTCTTTAATTGCTGAGTCAGGTTTTGGACCTCAGCTCTGTCTGTATGCAGGTGGCCTTGTAAGGCCTAAGATGTGGTGTCTCTCTCATTTAGTTCCACATATGTTGTTTTAAGAGTGACTTTGTGTGAAACAGTTCTCTTTTCAAGTCCTGTGTGATGGCTTTTTCCAGCGGGCGGTGCCTGGTGTTTAGCAGCTGTTAGAGCTTCTGTGAAGACTGGTGATTTCTTTCTTTCGCACCATTCGGTGAGGTTCTTTGCCTCCGTTCTGTGCTTTCTCTCGTTGAGCAGTGTCAGTTCTCTGTCGAATTCTGTGACTTGCAGTTTCAGCTCATATACCTCCTGTCTGAGGCCCTTGAGGGTGTGGGCCGAGGAGAGGATGATGCTGGTCAAGTGTTCGCTTATGTCGCAGTCTCGCTGTTCCTTTCTTTGCCATGGCAGGTCGTTGGCTGCTTTGAGCTGAATGATGTCCATTACAGTGCTCTACTGGGTTTCCAGGTGGTCCTGGTGAGTTGGCAGGGCTGGATGTTTGTGGAATGTCTGCGACATACTGGCACACTTGTGGGAACACCAGAGAGAGAGAGACGCAAGGCAAATGCAGGTACGTACAGAGGTGTTAAACTGTCTCTATGGGGAACGGCTGTGTAGGCCGTTTAAGGTATGACTAGCTGGTGGGAGGCAGCTAGTGAGGTAGGTTGCTATGTTTTTGTGTTCGTGAACACATAGAGAGAGTTTGAGTAACTTTGTTGATGGTGCTGTAAGCAGGGGTCAGCTGATGACCGGTCTATACTACTGATGGTTCACGGGTTTGGTCACTATGATGAAACTGAAATAAAATAAGATGAACTCAAAAAAAAAAAAGGAACATTTTTACCTATTTTAGTTTTTTTTTCTAAGAGATATGGCTAAGCAGGTTTCACTTGTGTGTGACGCTGCAATAGACTTCATAACCCTAGGTTTAGGCTGTTAGCTAAACTAGCAGGGACCTACCAAATACCTCGTCAAAAGAAAAAGAAACAGTGGGAATTGTTTCTAGTTTTATGTTAGCCTACATTGTGTTGCAATGGTAGCTGCCCTTCAACGTATTAGGCCTGGCACTGAGGCGTGAGGAGAAGTAGAGAGGAAACAGGGATTATGCTACTAATAACCTGTATAACTCGCTAAGGAAACAACAGTTGCTCGAACTACTGTAATCCTATCCAAAAACGACGATGGTGATGGTGAAATAACTAAAATACGGTAAAAGTAAAACACAACAAACAAAAAAAAAAAAAAAAAAAAAGGTCCTAAGAGCTGTAGGAAATTAAAAGGGGAAAGTAATAAACACAATAAATACAAATAAAAAATGGATAGAAATAAAAATAAATAAAAATTGATTTCATTAACTCAAATTTAATACAAATCAATTTCGCTGAATTGTTACATTTGTGCTAAACAAATGTAAATAAATGTAATAAAATTAAAAAGAGGTAGAATAAGTCAAAACAAAAATAACCAATAACACAAGTAAAACCCAGTATATGGGTGGGTCCCACAGGGACCTGTGATGGCATCAACAGGAAGTGACACCAGGGTTGACGGGGATAGAGAGAGAGAGAGAGAGAAGTGGTTAGAAAGTTACACTTTACACGCCCATCTAAGTGTTAGTCAGATGCTAACAGCTAGCAGTTGAGGTAAAGGGCTAGCTTAAGAGTTTAGCGTAGTTACCACTCAATTCTTTGTGGGGGGGGGGGGGACACCCGTCTGTGAATTGATGCTGGTTGTCAGATTAACCGAAGAGTCTGCTCACACTTCCGGGGTCACTTGTTGCTAGGAGACCAATGCAAGCTCACAACAGGTGCCTGTGGAGCAGACTTGCACTGCTGTGAGCATGCATGGGGAAACTCATGCCTGTCCCGTCAATTCATTCTTTACTCAAAACAGCACATTCACTTCACAGGCCATGGTGGATTCGTAGTTAGCTACGCTAGAATAACACCATTATTTTTACGTAAATGTTTCACATGAGCGATTCAAAATGAAATACAATGATACGTAACACATAATAGGCCTTAAATTAATGAAATAGGATATCGCTCAGATCACCTACACAGTAGCTGAAAACCACGGGGATTTCTCTCGCCCAAGATCGACCGATTCATTTCTGGTACCATCTTATATAGCTGCTAATCTGCAGATTGCGTCGTCATAAATAACTTATGCTCCCACTAACAAAGCGATTGATTTCTTGCTAAAATCAGGTTAGTTTTCTTAATCGTACGATTTAAAAACATTATAGCACTGAAACTTTCTAATTCCTGTAGGAAGGCACCTTCAAGCTATTGTTTTATCTGATTATATTCAGAACCTTGTGCGCGCATGTATAAGAGTTACGTATATGTTTCACATGAGTGGGTCGATATGTATACAATGATACATAACACATAATAATGCCTTAAATCAGTGAAATGAGGAGCATCGCTCAGATCACCTACACAGTACTGAAGAAGGGGATTTCTTCGCCCAAAATCAGACCGATTTATTCTGGTACCATTTATATGAGCTGCTAATCCTGAGATTTCGTCGTCAGAAAATAGACTTGTGCTCTACTAACACAGAAATTAGGATTTCTTCGCTAAAATCGTGTTAGTTTCTTATCGTACGATTTAAACACATTATAGCACTGAGAACTTCTTACTGCTCGCAGGAAGGCGCATTCAAACGATAATTTTATCTGGTTTTGATCAGGAAATGGTATGCACATTGAGACAGACATTTCTAACCTTATGAGACAGACACAAAGATGGATTACTGGTCTCGCTGCAGCAATGTTTAAAACGCTCCACCGTTTAAATAGCTGCTCGTACTGCCGACAAGTAGAACTATTGTTCCCCAGCATGTGAAGGCTCAGGAATTTTTTCTGGCTAGCCTTGTCAAGTTTCTGGGGGTCCATCATGCCGCTGCTGCAGGGATGCGTGCAGTATTACGTTCTGTTCTGTCAGTTTGTTAAGGCAGAAGTTTGCTCTCCTCCTTTCGTAGCTTGTTGCATATGAGGGCGTTTGCACGGCTGAATGAGGATGCGGGCGTAGGGTGTCTCTCCCACTGCGTTTCCTTTTGCAGCCTATAAGAGTACCTGAGTTCTCTTTGGACCATGTCAAGTTTGTCTTGAGTGTTGTTCAGCTGCTGGATCAGAGTCTCAATTCTGGCAACTTTGTCTAAGAGCTCAGAATTTGCTGCTTTAATAGTAATTTTGTGTGGGTGTTTCCTTTCCAGGTCCTTTCTGGCTACCTTTTCCAGGTGCTCTTGCTGTTCAGCAGCTGTCAGAGCTTTTTTAAATCTATTGATTTCCTCCTGTTACTCCATTTTGCTGGGGTCCTTGTGGGATACCGCTGTGATCTGTTGCTTGAGATCATTTACCTCCTGTTTCAATCCCATTAGGTTGTGTGCCAGGAAGATGATGACCTTGGTGAGCTTTTTGTAGCCATAACTCTCGCTTGAGTCCTGAGTCTGAGGTACACTTCTCTCTCTGTGTCCAGTTGCTTTCGGCTCAGTAGGTGGTCGTCGGCCCTGGGTAAGGGGGTGTTCCTCACAACACCTGCCCAGCCCTCTCTATTGCTGCATTCTGGTGCCATTTTTAGGTCGGAGCACTGCACCGTTCTTGTACACATCGGTTTGGATAGCTAAAGGGCTAGAGACTACGACAGAAAACAACACACACGAGGGTAATGCGAAAATAGTGTTGGGTCAGAATATGTTTGCTGAAAAGGGCGTAAACAGTGTTTTGATTGATGACTTAAGACTACTTTCAAATTATTGTCAAATTATCACTCATAATTTACTGACGGTTCCCCAAACAGGTTCAATCTCTGAGGAAGTGAAGTAGAAAAGGGAAAAGCAGAAGGAATAGGAGAGCATTTCTATTCAGATTATGATTATTATTTTTTTTTTTTTTTTTTTGAAAATAAACAAGTCAAAAATAAAAATGTCTCTGGTTCCTTTTGAGGTTCAGAGAGAACATCAAAGGGGCATAACATGTAAATGGATTTAAATTTAGCTGACTGCTATTAACAAAACAAGGGAATCATTCTGGTATTAGGAACAAATAGCAGCACTAGTGATTAGTGTGTTACTAAAAGCACCCAATACCTTAATGAGTCTTTCCTCGATAGACAGTTAAGATTTAATTAAATTTAGATTTAATTAACTAGTAACTAAGCAATAGCATTCAGGAAGGATACATCTAGGTAGTTAAATTCGCTGAGATGAATTGAAGATTGGGAAACATAGAAAAAGAACAAAAAAATTAAAAGAAAGTGAAAAATCAGAAACCATGGATTAGGTTAATTTCAAATTACTTCACACTGCACACACACACATGTTGTATTTAAGAGCTTCAATTAAAGAGTGTTAAACCCTAATTGTTAAAGTTATTTGGTAGCTTAGCCTAAAATGAAATTATGCTAAGTCGTGTTAGCTTAGCTGCGTCAAATGGTTTGTTTACAAACATGGCGCGTTGTGCTATGTGACGTAGCGCTTCCTGTGACAAGTTTTTGTCACGGTAACCAATGCATGCCAGTGTAATGAACGCAGTTTAATGTCTGTCTATGTTAAAAAGTCACAGTTTTAGAACGTGGTGCTTACAGCCTTCAAGACTTGTTGCATTACCTAAGCACTTCAGTGAGTGCTTCTCTAATGCAACAATAACTTCTTGCACTTGTTTAAAGAATTACAAAACGTTTTTACTGTAAGTTAAAACCGGTTTAAACTTATATGTAGTTATGTTTGCCTCACATGAGTACTAAAGTACAGTATTACACCTTTAATTTCACTCAGCGAGTGAAACACAGTAATGACCACCAGGTTGCTCGGCTTATATATATACAGTCAAAGTGTAGATGAATTGCTTCAATCTAATTATAGTTTATAAGGCCTTTATGCTGTAGAAAGGGTAGCAGCGCTCACATCTACCTTGATATAACTGTACTGAGATTTCTTCTTCAAAGAATCTATTTAAACAATACTGCAATTTTGTGAGTTCTTCACTAAAGCATATTACATTATAGTACAGTTTGGACATGCCGCTGAGCTGAGATTCAGACTTACTCTTTGTCAAGACAGATTTATGCTTTAATACTGAAATTAGGGTTTCTTTGCTAAAATCAGATTAACCTTACACCGATGCCATTAAGCATGAAATACATAAAGACTCTCACAATTATAATAGCGGTACCAATTCAAGCCCCTACTTTATCTGCATTTAAACAAGCCAGTAAATAGGGACACAACAGGGCATCTGAATTCACGTCCTATTTTAACCTGGGCTATCAAGCACACCCTTTTAAGTTGACAGTGTTTAAACTCATAACTATCGTTTTATCACGCCCGCATTCTCTCCACCAAAATCTGAAGCGAATTTAGCTCACAACAGGAAATATGAATAATTAACCATACCTAGTTATAATTAACTATTCATATTTTAGATCCCCTGTAGATATTCGTTAGCTGACCACTCAGGGTCAACTGTCTTGTCAGTTCTAAGAATGTTAATTTCCTGGTTAGGGGAAATAACTTTCTTACTGTTCAATTCTATAAGTTTGTAACGTAAATCTGCATGATTTTTGACTCCGGTTATGAGTAAACAATGAAAACGTCAAGTGTGATACAAGTAAGGTTTATTAACTACATAAACACATAAACTTGTCTAACATCCTACATACACACATAAGCTGGCCTAACATACACATACACACACACACACACATGCATGCATACAGTTGGTATAGGAAAGGTTTAAAGTTTAGCACTAAAGAAAGAGATATAAGGAATGACATTTATGGAACCATCTTGCATATTCAGCAGATCTAAAACCTAAGGGAAAACGTCAGATTCTTAGTTCAAACAAACCTTGTAAAAGGTGTAACTGATACTTAATGCATCAATTTAATCGACTAAGTTTGATACTTGCGTATGTCTGACAAAGATTCCTGATGCAATCTTAAGGCCCCAAGATCTTGCTGAAGTTGGTTGAGGAGAAAGAACCAGTTTGAGTCATAGAATCTTGATTGAAATGGAAAGGACGAGGCCGGAGCCTGGCACGAGCTTTGGTATCCCGGAGCGTTTCTCACATCTTCATCTGCATCTGACCGAACCACCGACTGGGGGGGGTCACATGGAGTGTGGCCTTTTAAAGCCTGCGGAGATTCACGCCTCTCAAGATGGGCTCGTCCAATGAGGAAGGCTGAAATCCCAACCGGGAGGTTGCAATACTGTGTTGGGGGTTTATGACTCTTTGTCTGTTAGCATGGTATTTTGCATATGTAATTCTCTGGAGTGTTGAGGCACAAATTAGTACAGATTCTTAGAACATCAAAATGTTGCATAGGTATCAGCATATAATAAACACACTTGTTTCGATCATAAGAAGGAGAATTCATAGATACTAAACAAGCTATATATAAGGTTATATGAATGAGTGGTTTATAGTAAGCACGAATAAAAATAGTCTATAAAACAACAGATTAAATACAACACAGCAATAATATACACAATCGCCTGAAGAAAATGGGTGTTCTATCAAAGAGGTTTTTCCTATGATTAATTGAGACCATTCCTGCTCTGGGCATTGTGTGTCTTTCTTATGAGTAAAATGAGGGAGTTTCTCCCCTACATTCTTTTTAGGCCATAAAACCAGTGATATCTTGATTAGTTGTCATGGTGATCAAGGTTGGGGGATGGTGTTCAGCCGAAAACCTAACATCCGGTATATTGAGTGAGGGGACTGTGACGATTTGTTAATCTAATGAATAATTGATTTGTTAAATCCAAAATAAAAATTATTGTGTCAGATTGGTCGAGACGCTACCGTATGTATGTTCATAATAATATTATATCTATATATATATATATATATTGGGCCTGGAGCTGATGGTTTGGATTTCATAGCGAAAGTTTGGAAATAGATTATTTCTGTCCTCATACAAAACCATAAGCATTCTTCTGAACCATAATCCTTGTAATCCACAAGGTTATATCTAACTGCTTTGGGAAGTCAGGTTAGCCAGACTTCTGACTACATCTAGAGCAGGTGTTGTCAGAAGACTGGGTGTGATTGAGGACACAGGTATCAGCGGAGAGAAATGAAAAGGGGGTAAGATATGGTAATTAGGTGGGAGATGTAAACAGTATGAAACCAGATTGATATGTCTTATTACTTTGAAGGATTCTACATTCCTTGGACTGAATTTATGGCTTGGAACTTTCAGAGCGAGATCTCTAGTAAAGAGCCAGACCATCTGTCAAGGTTGGAAAGTGGGTGATGGTCTGCATCTGCCATCTGCTTAGATCTTCTGGTGTCAAACAGCACATTGTAACCTGGCATGATTTGCCTCCTAGTTCCTCTCACTACAGCATATCCTGTCATCCACTTCTGGAACTTCAGAAAATTCCCCAGATCATGGAAAGTGAGTGTCCAGAAAACAGGGATGCCAAACCTGTTGATGAGTTTGTGAGGTATGTAGTTCTGCATGCATTTGACCCAGTGTCTAAACCTACTCCATTCTCACTCACTGACTGTAAAATGACACTAGGAATCTCCCTATTCAGAAGTTCCTGTAGATGGCAACCACTTAGTGCCCCACCTGGGTAGTGTGATTTATATAGTGTCATTACTAATAATCCAGACATTTATGCTTTGATTCTTGAGTGGCAAAATATTGGCAACATGTGAGAAGAAGGTACGCACTTTTTTCCCCCAAGTTTGACATTGTGACAGCTCAAACCACGACATGTAGATGAATTTTAAAATAAAAATCACTGTAATTAATAATAATAAAGTTATTTAAAAAAAAAAAGTTGGACTTTAACACAAATTAACGTTTTTTTATGCATTACCATGTTTGCCATTTTGGCGACTCAAGCTGTGGCATGTAGTTAGAAAGAGTTATTCTGCAATTTAAAACAAGTTAATACAGTTTTCATATGTATTCATATGCAAAACATTCAGATTTGACAACTTTTACTGCTGTCATGTGATCTATCTTACCATATCTCCATTGTGACGACTCAAAAACAGTGTCATGTAGTTGGAAAGAATCATGCAAAGAAAGAAACAGAAGAACATGTTCAGAAAGACTGCCAGTGATTATTCCTCTGCAAGCGTGCCATAGGTTGCCGACCCCTGCTCTAAAGTGTGACATTGTGCTCCTCAACTAAACTGTGCAGTGCGCGCCAGTTACCCACATGACCCACTGAATAGTTAAGAGCAGATTCACTGATACAACTTGAAAAGCATGGTGTAGTCTATTTAAGTTTCACTACAGAACAGGGAAATTCATTCATTAAGAAATTAGCAGTTTTCTGGACACCCGAATGCCATTTACAAAGCTGTTTATCGGCACTGGCAAAGGCAGTTGTGACAAAATTTGACAGCTGACATTTATTCTTAATGCTGATGTTACATCTTTGTACTATGTTGTGTCAATTAAAAATGAGCCTGAACACAGAATTGCCGTATTCATGATGAACAGTAACAGTAATGGTTTGCACAATGAGGTCTGTAATACCTAGTGAAAGCTACCATTTAAAATTCATCTCAAAAGCAGTTGCTCATGGTTATGCATGAAAATCTGGATTTATGCCATTTGAATTCTACCATATTTACAGATTTAGAACAGTAATGTGTAAAAATGAAGAAAACAAAGAAAAAACAAAGAAAAATATTTAAAATAAATAAGGTAAAGACATTTTTTTTATTTTGCTGTTTCGTCAAATTATGCAAAAAAGTGAAAATGTTTGAACTTATGTTTTTACGATAGCAAAACTGTATGTATTTAGGAAGCCGCATACTTTATTAAAAACATGTTTAAAATGTCATTTTATGTTTTGATGACAGAATGCTGTTAAACACAAATCACATTTTTTTGTTCAATTGTGATGCATATTTTGAATATATTTTTTACAGGGCTCCATACTTTTTCTCACCAAACTTTCACTACAGAAAGTAAAAGTATGATGACACATCACACTTGTTCCATTTTTTTTTATTCAATCAGATTCGCCCTTGAAAAACATTTTGTGCCTGAGAGTATTGAACAACAACACAACAACAACTAAGAATATGTTAGCCTAATTGCACTGGTATATGTTTATGGCATACAAATATGCATAGAGCATACAGATACAGTAATAGATGTTAACAGTGTGTCAGACATGTCTTAAACAGGCTGCTTCTACAAGAGGTAAAGCTCTACTAATGTGACTTGTTACATTTGTAGATTTGATGTACATCAGGGCATTTTCTGGGTGGTGTGGTGAAGCGGTCGCCCTTCTGTTCTCTTCTTTCTTCCCTTTGCTCTTCACCCTTCATTCGCAAGACATTCTCTGAATACTAATCCAGTGCTACTCTCTCTCATCTGTGAACTGTGAGATAAAAATCATTCATAATTCAATATCTTTCCACCCCTCATTTCCTCATACAGTCTGACAGAGTGAGACAGAACACCAAAGCCCTCCAGTACTGCATCTTCAACTCAAGCCCCCTCAGGATGGGGCGGGAGCAGGGGACCATCTCTATTCCAAGTTGTACCTGCTGAATCATTCATGAAAAGTAAGGGAACATACGCTGTCTGTCTCCCCCCAAGAACTGTCTCAATGTTTTTAAAAGAAAAACAGATTTGAGCCATCTTGGTTTTAAGTGCAAGCTGAAAGTGTACTAGAGAAACCAGTCTGGCAGGGAGATGTGGAGAACATCTTGGCCAGTCAAGATGCTTCTCTTAGACCCCCTCCTCAACTCACTCAAATGTGCTGTTTTTTTTAGCTGTGAATATCCCAGATTGTTACCTTGTACAGTGTTTCTGTAAAGATACGCCCAGCCTGTGAGCTGCGTTTTTTTGTTAGGGATGCACCGATACCACTTTTTCCAGTACTCGCCCGATACCGATACTTTTATTTTTGGTACTTGCCGATACTGAGTACCGATACCAATATTTTTATTGCATTTGTAAATTTTTTTAATATTGGGTACAGAAACCAAAAGAGTATGTATAATGTTAGTTGGTTAACTTCATTTATCAAATAGATACAGTCAAACCAAAATTTATTCAGACACCTTCAACATTTCTCACATTATCACAGTTTATTCGCTATAGTTTAGAAAATGGTAATAAAATATCACAAGAACTCCGAGTTAAACTATGTCAGAACAAATTCAGCTTGATAATGTTAGATAACTTTGATAGAAAGGTATGTAATGGATTACAATCAACCAAAAATTATTCAGACAGCTGTTAGTATGGATGAGGTGTGTTATACACAGCTATCAATACTTAGTCGGGCAACCCTTAGCCTTAATGACAGCCTGTAGTCTCCTGGGCATGCTGTCATCCAGCTTCATGCAAACCTGAACTTCAATTTTTTTTCCCAGACTCGGTCTGAATAATTTTTGGTCCCAAATTTGTATCAGTTTTACTGGTAGTCCACTGTATGAAGAATTTTTGGGTATAATATGTCACTGTTTACTCTATTTTGCTATCCTCACTTACATAAATGAACTATAGTATCCTGCACACACTAGTAAAAAAATATCAAATTATATCTGGTCTCTGAATAATTTTTGGTTTGACTGTATATCCTTTAGTTATTTTCACACTTAATTATGCCCATTAAAATGTATTTTACAAGTTTTTGTTACTTTTGTCACAAATCCTGTCCATGGACTTCCGTTCAATCAACACCAGAGGTCACCCTTTCATTACATTGACATTCGCACAACACAAACTGTTGCATATCACCCCTGACTACATAATCCCATCATTCATTGCACTGATTGCACACAGCTGTAACCAATCACACCTTCACTATATATACACCCACTCCTCTTATCCTCCGTCAGCCTGCCGAGTATTTATGGCGCCTTATCGGCCAGCAGTGATATTCCTTACAGATCCCACTTCTTTAGTTTTCCCCAATCCTTTCTAGTCTTGCACCTGTCCTTTTTTCTTGTTTTCTGATCTTTGCCTGTTTTCCTGGATTTATCCCCTCTAGTCTCGCCCTTTTGATTCTGTTCGCCGATAGTTGACCTTTGCTAGCCCTAGGATTATTATTCTTGTGTCTTGCCCGCCATACACCTGTTTGCCATTGTTCGACCCTGCCTGGGTGTGTTGGTGCGACCCTCTTCTGCTGTTCTCTTCTGCGCTAAATAAAAGCTGCACATGGATCCTCACGTCGCTTCCAGCCCCGTTCCAGTACCTTCGCTGGTGGGGTGGTGCGGGCTCCGCTGACCTGAACCGAGTGAGTGTAATATATAGATTTCTTATTGTATGACAGTGTGTGCAATCTGTTGCGTGTGCAATCATGGCAATGGATTGTGGATATGTCTTCCGGGATGACATGCCACCGTTTGTGTAGTGTCGAGAGTGATGTAATGTGTAGCGCTGGAACCACTTCACCACACAATATATATTTTGTTAGTTAGATTTAACAAATACTTTGTAACACCCTTCAGTTAACAAGCCATATGAGGACCCCTGAACCCTTCCCCCCGGAATGCGTAACACCCCAGGAGGCCGAAACAGGCCCCTTTTTTTTTTTTTTTTTTTTTTTTTTTTTTTGCATGCAACCACGTTATATCCCTGGTATGATTGGCCAAAAGTATCTACAGCAGGAAAAATCCCCTGCATGTCCCAGGAATGTGAGTAGGATAACCCACTCTGTGTCCCTAGGACAAACGCACAGTAGAAATTGACTTTTCTACTAATTAATTCATTGGAAAACCTTCTTTGAATGAACACCCTTTTTCTTCAGGCCATTGTGTATATTATTGTTGTTTTGCATTAATCTGTGGTATTTTAGACTATTTTTATTCATGCTTACGATAAACCACTCATTCATATAAGTAACTCTACCATGTCTAGTATCTATGAATTGTCTTCGGATTATCTAACGGAGAGTGCATATGAAATCTGTACCATGGCACATATGGATGTTCTTAAGCATCCTTTTCTAATTTCTGCTGCATTACCCCCCAGCGCATTACATAATGCAAATTACCATGCTTTCAAACAAAGGGCCATAGTATCTCAGAACTCCCACTTGAGATTCCCGGACTTCCTCATTGGGCAAGCCCATCTTGAGAGGCGTGAATCTCTGCAGGCTTTAAGTGCCACACTTCATGTGACCCGCCCCAGTTGGTGGTTCGGTCGATGTTAAGATGAAGATGTGAGAAAACGCTTCAGGATACCAAAGGATTGTGCCAGGCCTTTCGGCCTTGACTTTTCCATTCTTCAAGTTACTCTGACGCACACTGGTTCTTTCTCATCAACCAACTTCATCAAGATCTTGGGCCTTAAGATTGCATCCGGAATCTTTTTCAGACATACATTTCAAACTTAGTCGATTTAATTGATGCAATAAGTATCAGTTACACCTTTTTACAAGGTGTTTGAACTAAGAATCTGACGTTTTCCCTCATGTTTTAGATTTGCTGAATATGCAAAGTGTTCCATAAATTTCATTCTTTATGCCTCTTTTCTGTACTGAGTTAAACGTTAACCCTTTCCTATACCACTGTATGTGTATGTGTGGTGTATGTGTGTTAGGACCAGTTTATGTGTGGATGTAGGATGTTAGACCAGTTTATGTTTTATGTAGTATGTTAGACTAGGTTAAGTGTTTATGTAGTTAATAAAACCTTACTTGTATCACACTTGACGTGTTCATTGTTTGCTCATAACCGGAGTCATTAATCATGCAGATTTATGCTACAGGCTTTGTGTAGAGTTGTATAGTAAGAAAGTTATTTCCCTTAACCGGGAATTTAACGTTCTTAGAATTGACAAGACAGTTGACCCTGAGTGGTCAGCTAAATATCTACAGCGGATCTAAAATATGAATAGTTAATTATAACTAGTTATGGTTAATTATTCATATTTCCTGTTGTGAGCTAAATCGCTACAATGGAAGGGTGACCTCTGTGTGATTGAACGGAAGTCCATGGACAGGATTTGTGACATAAATGTAATGGAAGGGTGACCTCTGGTGGTGATTGAACGGAAGTCCATGGACAGGATTCGTGACAACTTTCACTGTAAATTCTTTTGCTCTGTGGTACATCATCTTTATTTTAATAGCATTAGAGCTGCTCCATTGCATTGGCATTGTACTGTAATAACGGGGTTTGCTATAATAATGTATGGAACCACTCGTTATAAATCTCCTAACTGTGATATTTTCAGAAATAGAAGTCGCATTTTTTCATCTGAAACGTGTTGCGATTTATTTTCCAAATCCACTCATATAATGCAGAAACACGCAAGCAAACAAAACACACGCAACGCATGCATATATTTGTACTGGTGCAGAATAGTACAGGCTGCTAGATTCACTTTCACCAGAAAGTCGTGTATGCCTAAGGTTGCATATTGCAGCCATTTGCTAAAATCTTTTAAGTTTTTTTTTTTTCCTCATTAATGTCCACACAGCAACCCCTATTGACAGAAAACACAGATTGTTGACATTTTTTTGGCAGATTTATTAAAAAATTAAAACTGAAATATCACATGGTCCTAATTATTCAGACCCTTTGCTGTGACACTCAGATATTTAACTCAGGGGTACTGTCCATTTCTTCTGATATCCTTGAGATGGTTTCTACCCTTCATTTGAGTCCAGCTGTGTTTGCTTATACAGATTGGACTTGATTAGGAAAACCACACACCCGTCTATATAAGACCTTACAGCTCACCAGTGTATGTCAGAGCAAATGAGAATCATGAGAATCAAAGGAACTGCCTGAAGAGCTCAGAGACAGAATTGTTGCAAGGCACACTAATCCTTAAATGGAAGACTTTTGGGTCGACCAGAACCCTTCCTAGACCTGGCCGTCCGGCCAAACTGAGCTATCGTGGGGGGTTGAGCCTTGGTGAGAGAGGTAAAGAAGCACCCAAAGATCACTGTGGCTGAGCTCCCGAGATGCAGTCGGGAGATGGGAGAAAGTTGTAGAAAGTCAACCATCACTGCAGCCCTCGTCCAGTCGGGGCTTTATGGCAGAGTGGGTTGACGGAAGCCTCTCCTCAGTGCAAGGCACATGAAAGCCTGCATGGAGTTTGTTAAAAAACACCTGAAGGAGATGGTGAGAAATAAGATTATTTGGTCTGATGAGGCCAAGATAGAACTTTTTGGACTTAATTCTATGCGGTATGTGTGGAGAAAACCAGGCACTGCTCATCACCTTTCTAATACAGTCCCAACAGTGAAGCATGTGGTGGCAGCATCATGCTGTGGGGGATTTTTTCAGCTGCAGTGACAGGACGACGGGTTGCAATTGAGGGAAAGATGAATGCGGTCAAGTACAGGGATGTCCTGGACGAAAACCTTCTCCAGAGTGCTCAGGACCTCATACTGCGCTGAAGGTTTACCTTCCAACAAGACAATGACCCTAAGCACTACGCTAAAATAACGAAGGAGTTGCTTCACAACAACTCTGTGACTGTTCCTGAATGGCCCAGCCAGAGCCCTGACTTAAACCCAAGTGGGCATCTCTGGAGAGACCTAAAAATTGCCGTCCACCAACGTTTACCATCCAACCTAACAGAACTGGAAGGATCTGCAAGGAGGAATGGCAGAGAAAAAAAACTTGTTGCATCTTTCCCAAAAAACTCATGGCTGTATTAGATCAAAAGGGTGCTAAATACTGAGCAAAGGGTCTGAATACTTAAGACCATGTGATATTTCAGTTTTTTTTTTTAATAAATCTGCAAAATTGTCAACGATTCTGTGTTTTTCTGTCATTATGGGGTGATGTGTGTACATTAATGGGGAAAAAAATTTACTTAAATGATTTTAGCAAATGGCTGCAATATAACAAAGAGTGAAAAATTTAAGGGGGTCTGAATACTTTCCGTACCCACTGTACTTCGTAGTAGACATCCTTAACTCCATTCTGCTGTCTGTTGTTCTGTTGTGGGTGTTTCTTTGTCTGAATATGGCACTTATCACATGCTGTTTGGTATCGGGGCATTTTAACGAGTACGAGTACAGGAGGTCAGTATCGGACCCGATACCGATACCAGTATCGGTGCATCCCTATTTTTTGTTGTTCATTGTTTGTGATTACCATAATGTCCTACTGGGAAATGGGTAATTCTCTACAAATGAATGAATTGAATTTAATCCTTACACCCCCAAAACCGGTCTGGTGCTGCTTTAAAGGGAGCCTTGGTATTCCTCTGACCTATTCTTTGAGAATTATGTAAACTGTTAATGCATTTAATGTTGATTTAGTTACTATTTTCATGAGAATTTCTTTATATCTGTAAATATACAGAATTTTCGTGACGTGGCGCACAGCAATCGGAATCTGTTCAAACAAATCGTATGAGACTGTAACTGAAAATATGAACAGGTCTGTTCTACATCTGTATTCTGTATGATTCAAACAAGTGATTACAACCTCAGACAGATGAACAACAGATGCAACAGTCAAACAGATGACATCTGAAAATAATGGAGGCTTGTCAGGATTCTCCAAAACAAGGTTAACACAGCACCAGAGTTGTTTGGAGCAGGGTGTCTGTTAAAACATTGTGCTAAAGATGTATAGTGCAGTAGCAGGGCTGTCTCAAAATTTGTTCAATTCATGTAATATTGTAACTACAAATCTGTTCTGTCTACATATGTATTCTGTGTGATTCAAACATGTAAGCACAACCTCAGTGTCATCCAGACAGATGAACAACAGATTCAACAGATGAATAGATTAAATCTGAAAATATTGCTTGTTAGGATTCTCCAAAACTCTGTTATAACAGCTGTTTTGGGGGTGTATGGTTAAACACTGTGCACTATATACAGTACTTGTAAAAGGCTAGTAGGTCAACATTTATAATCTATTTAGAACATATTTGAGTTTGTGGATGCTAACATCATCTTAGTTATTCATCTGAGCTAATTCCATTTTATATATATATATATAGATATATATATCTATATATATATATATATTAGTATAATTTATATATATATAGATATATGATATAATATCTAATATAACTATTTACAGCCTGTTTTTCACTAGGGATAAATGTGCTTTGCTCTATTTCCCCTGACTCCATTGATGGCATTCCTGCCTGTAGACACTGGCAATTCAGAGAAGGACTTCCAGTCAAGTGTGCATATCCTTGATAAATACAGTGCCTGTTATCAATATAGGCCTTTAGTGGGATTGATGCTCTGTCGCTAACTGAGAGGAGTGTGTACCGATGAGGAAAATCAGCACCAATAAGAGCAGATTTAAATGGCTGCCTTGGCTTGCGATGGGCTCAGCAGATGACTCTTCAGTATATTGCAAATCAGCCGGTGACCTTGGCTATGAGTGTTCATCACTCTTTCTCTCCACACCCACATCACTCTTTGGAAACTTCCTTATGCCTGAATAGACCACGGAGCTCAGTGTGGCACTTATTTCTGTACATGTAGACCTATGTTCCTATGTTCTTGCTTGTGGTGTTTTGATTTTGATATGGATATGGATATGCGAGAGATTTGTTTTATTTATTTTGGGACCGAATGATTGTGCCAAAATGAACTGGCAAAGACATTTTACAGAAAAACATTTGCAGCATATTTCCTCAGTGGGATCTTGAGATTGATGTTCCGTTTCTTATTTCTTAGTGCTCGTTTTCACTCAATTAGCTACAGTAACATTGCACAATTGTCAATAAATGTAACACTTATGCCGGTTACAAATGGTTCATTAAAAGCTCTTTGCTGTGCAAAGAAATGGTTAGCATAAGCCGCTTTAATAAATGTGTATTACAGTATTTGGATCATTTTGGCATAATTTCAAAATGATATTGGCTTACAACTAAATGATCCAAAAAAACTCATTGTGCTTGGATGCCAATACAAACGATTGGGAGACCATATCTGGATCAATTAGTTTTATCTTCTAAGTGGTTAGATCACTTGCAGCACCTTGAATGATCTTGGCTAATATACTTCCTGGCTCTCCTTGAACGTCTGCAATGCAGACTCATTCATGCTGAAAAATGTAAATTATTTTCTGAAACAACATTACAGGATCTTAAAATTGCATTTCTTGAATGCCTAACCACACTGGTACTTGGTGCCAGCCATGGCATGACAACAAAGTGCTTTTAAAGCTAGTCTCACTGCATCAAATTGCGATCAAATCACAGCTTTTAAGGTCGGCAGGTGTAGAAACGTGCAAAGTACTCTAATGAACCTCTGGCACAAGAGCTGCCCACCTCGCTACTGTGCCAGTTTGTGCGGTAGCTTCAGTGAACTGGCTCCTCTTAATTACAACACTTTGAATTCAGCACTCAGCGAAATAACAAAAAGTGCCTTTTGAGAGGAGTGCTGACGGCATTATTCTAGACGGCAGTGTCACATGATCCTTCTGAAATTATTCTAATATGCTGATTTGGTGCTCAAGAAACCCATTTTTAATTATTAAGAATTATGAAAACAACATTAGTAAGAGATAGGGCATCTTTAAAACACAGTTGATTCAGTTGTTTTTTTATGCATAACAATGTATTGGGCATACCAGCACATAGCATCTAGAAAAGTCTTTTGGCATTCTGATTTAAGGACCAGATATCTATTTTTACTGACAAAAAAAAAATCATATCCAGAAAAGAATTCCCCACAGTGGAAAATAATGTGACATTTTTTTTATATGAATTGATGGAAGGCAGTTCTGCATATGCACTCGCAAGAGACAAGCACCTGGTTACTAGGGAGAAAATTGCACACTCACAATGATTGCTAGGGCAGTTGACTGACAATATCTAAAGAATTTCCATCATTAATATGTTAGGCCTGCAAATGGAATACAAAGATGTATGTTGTAGCCACTCTGTGTATTAAGCCATTCTGGTCATGACAAAGGGGCAACTCAGTTTGCTGCAATCTTGATATAATTTGCAGCACTCAGTTATCATTTTCCTGCATGTCACAATTTGATTCCAAATCCTTAAAATACATAGAGAACAGTTCACCCATAAATGAAATATTCACCATTTACTCACCCTAATATAGTTCCAAACCTGTATGACTTTTTCTTCTGTGGAACACAAAAAGAGATGTTTTTAAATATGTCTACAATCAGTCAGTGGGGTCCAAAACAACTTTAGAAAGTCATCTCGTTTAGAATGACATGAGGGAAAAAAAGAGTGCAACATGTCCAAGAAGACAATCTTGCAGAATATGAATTAAGGAAATATGCATGTTTCACTGACAGCATGTCACTTCCTGACACAGTGAAGAGAGCAAATCTATATTATTAATGCATGCAGCTGTAAACAGGTCCACCTTTAACCTCACCACCATGTCTGAGTGATGGCTGAAACTGATATGGATGGGCACATTCCCAAATTACACACCATACTGACTCACTGACTTAATCATGACTGAAACTTAGCAGCCTGATGCTTCTTCAAAAGCAGCCTATCAGGTTCAGACAGCGTGCAGGATGCATGAAGGGAAGAAAAAAAGAGGAAACACAGAAGAGAGAGGAAGGGAAAAATAGTATCTCTTAACTGCACTGCACATTTTAAAGGATACATATTCATGCAAAATAAAATTTTACTCATGTTTTTCCAAACCTGTGTGACTTACTTTCTTTTGTGAAACACAAAATTACAGTGAATAGGGACCAGAGATTTTAAGCTTCAAAAATGACTCAAATAAACCTTAAAATACCATAAACTATCACAAAATTGTTTCATTTGACTTCCAATGTCATTTGAAAGACTATTGTGATGAATTGATAGAAATTTAAGTTGTATTCAATTATTTGTTTTTCTCTCCACAGTGGGATGTTAACCATTGTGACTGGATCAGTGATTTGTGAAAGAATCATTAAGACCATTTACTGAATCATATCAAATGATTAATTTAAAAAAATCTGACTTAAAAGAAAGATTCAATGACAATTCATATAAATGCTTCTTTCATTGACATGCCAAGGAGAAGTCAAGGAAAATGTTGGTCTGTTTTTTACACAAAGAGCTTCAGAAAACTTACATGTGCCATGTGGAGCACTTTGTGGTATTTCTATAATACTGTGCTGTGCTTTTTTGTCATGTTGAAGCTTGACAGTCTTTGTTCTCATTCACATTCATTATATTGAAAAAAAGTAGCTGGAATATTATTCAAAATCAATTTTTTTTAGTAAGTTACTAAGTCATGTGGGTTTGGAACAAAGTGAGGGTGAGTAAATGGTGATAGAATTTTTAACATTTGTAAAAGTGTAGTTAATATCCAAGCTCATTACAACCCAATTTAGGGCAGCAATTTACACTCCAGTATAAATCTGACATAAAACAAAAAAATGAGTTTTTCAAGTGTTTTATTGCACCTGTTCTTTTTAGATGCATTTTCAAATAATGACAGTGATACTTTTTTTGTGTGACAAAAGTGATAATATTATGTTTAATGGCCAGCTATTTTGGTGTTAAGGTACTTCTTACAGTACTGATATGGTAGTGGAGATTCATAAACTGCACTCCTTTTGCTTGACTCTGTCATATGCTTCTGGTTTGGAATAATGAGAGCATTTCTTTCTCTGCAAAATACTTTGATATGCTAAAGCAGGTCTGATCTCGTAGTTCTTGGGAAAGAGCACACTGGTCCCTAAGGGTCCTCGAATAAACCCTTGGAGAAGGAGGGAAAGAGACCGTGACCATATTATTTGTTGTTGTTAATGTCGTTAATTTTTCTTGCAGAAAAAAAATAAGTTCTGGCAAGCTATAATTAACAGTGACACAGTATGTGGAACGTAAAAGAACAAGACCCGTTTCCAAAAAGTCAGTTTCCAGGTGTTTTCTGTTTATATTTCTTTCTCTAGGTTTTGTGCAATCTTTATTTTTGTCATCTGTCATTGTCATTTTTTTTTAAAAATGCCTTGCAGGAAAGAGGAGTCAAGACTTAAGACCAACTTCTTAACTTCACATTCACAGTTGTTTGGCGTAATGCACACTTCCTTTGATCAGACATGCAAAACAGCTCAATCCATGTTTACCAGCCCAAGACCCGGGGTAATAAAGATTTCTCAGAAGTGGCACAGGTTTTTCGAGTCAGTGACCTCCCAGCAGCTGTAACGAATCAGCTCATGGGAAATAATTAATTATTAATATTTTAGATTAATTCTGAATATTTTTAGATCCGCTGTAGAATTTGAGCTGACCTCTCAGGGTCACGGTCTTGTCAATCTAAAACATTAATTTCGTGGTTAAGGGAAATAACTTTCTTACTGTACAAGTACTACAAATGCTTTGTTAGACATAAATCTGTCATTAATTAAGTGACCCAAGATATAGATTCCTGATGCAATCTTAAGGCTCAAGATCTTGCTGAATTTGGTTGATGAGAAAGAACCAGTTTGCGGCAGAGTAACTTGAAGAATGGAAAGGACCAGGCCGAAGAAAGGCCTGGCACAATGCTTAACGTAATTCCGGATAAGCGTGGTTTTCTCACACCCTCTCAGACTTCAAACAAACCACCGACATGGGTGGGTCACATGGAGTGTGGCCTTTAAAGTCGGAGAAGATCCCCGCCTTTCAATATGGGCTTGTCCAATGAGAAAGATGGAAATTTCCGAGCGGGAGGTGGCAATTGCTGGAGTGTTTACGACCCTTTGTCTCTAAGCATGGTAATTTGCAAATGGACTTAAATCGAAATTATTAACGTTTCTCAGGGCCCTAATATATATTGCCTAGGTACCAATATATAATATACACGCTTGTTTCGATCATAAGAAGGCGAATTCATAGATACTACACATGGTAGAGATATATATATACGCTACAGGATTGGTGTTTGCGATGTCTAAGTCTGCATAAGCAGTAATACATTTCACGAGACCAATACACAATTGACAAGAATATCGCCCAATGACCTGAGTATCATGTGGTTTCATCAAAGAAGGTTTCGCTATAATTATTAGTGAAAGTCAATTTCTCTCTGCCTCTTGCCGCTGTGACATGCAGGATATGTTCCTCTTTGCATCTTTTGGCCAGATAAACCATTGACCTCAGCGTTGGTTTGCCATGCAGCCAGGGGCCTGTTCGGCTTCATGGGGTGTTACGCATTTTGGGGGGAAGGGTTCATGGGTCCTCATATGGCTTGTTAACTGAGGGGGGTTACAGAGTATTTGTTAAATATAAAAACAAAATATATATTGTGTGTTTGATTGGTCCAGACGCTACAAATTCCCCCCCTGTCAAAAACTTTTTTTGTCCGTAGAATAGACAACATGACGATGTCGTGCAGAACAAAGCGTAACACGACCCCTGGCACTCACTGCTGTTAGCCAGTGTGGGCTGCTTGGTGCCTCCAGACGTGGGTTGTGATGCCGTGGTGGATGCTGGCATGGTGGTTTGCTGCGGCTCTTTGGCTGTTGGTGCTTCCAGGAGTGGTTGTGGTGCCGTGGTGGGTGCTGTCAAGTGGTGCGATGTGGTGTTGTAGGCTGTAGCAAGGTGTGGGTCCTTGAGCTTATGCAGTAGGTGTCGAGGCTGTGTCCCCTGTCATCCTGGAGTGAGTTAGTCTGGGTAGGATGGTTTTTTTGTTGATGTTGTTAGCCAGTAGGCTATCTGTGGTACCCGTGATGTGGGACAGCCGGGTTAGACTCTCACTGGTGAGAGTGCAGGTGGTTCCAGGGATTGCCGGGAACTGTTATGGAGATTCCGTAGTGTGAAGAGACTTCCCGACTGACCTAGTGGGGGGGGTGGATTCAGGAAGCGCATAATGGTTTGGAGCCTCTGACTTATGCTCAACGCACTATAAATCCGGATTTTTTGCATGGTGTCGCCTTGCTCTTGTGGCGGCCCGACATTGATCTTCGCCTGAGGTTTGTGGGGTTAGTAAAGCGGGTGTCCGCTGTTGGGCATGGGGCCCGTTGCTCAAGATCGGCAAGTTGACACAAGCTGCTTCTGGGGGTGTCGACCGGTTTCAAGGGATGCTCCTCCCTTGGAGGGGCCTGATGCTGTGTTGCAGCAGGCAAGGAGTCAGAGGTTTGTCCTTCTCAGTACTCCTTAGTTGAGTTTTGTTTAAGGAGCTCTTTTGCGAGTGTCAGCATCTCCTGTAACCCAGAAGTAGGCGTGTCCAGCTGTCTTTGTGTAGCCTCCGTTCAGCACCTGTGTGAAGGGTGTGGAGGATGATGTTGTGGTGGACTGCTGTTGGACTTACCGTGGTGTTTGCAGGATGAGGATGGCTTTTCCCAGTGGTTGGTCTGGGACTTGTGTCTGTTGCCATGGTGATGGCTCTGTTCTCTTCTGGCTAGGGGCTTTCTGTAGTAGGGTTTTGCATTGTGGCAATGCTGGTTGCCTTCTGGTGCCCTCTTTGGATTCTGAGTTGTGAAGTTCAAAATCAGCAGCGATCAGTCCCTTGGGGTTCCCGACGCGTCGGGGAGGGTCTAGTAATATTCTTTATACTTCCTTGTTACTGCTGGTGAACTGGGGGGGGGGCAGAATCATTTCCTTTTGATGTGTCCTCACAGTCTCTGCAGTATTTATGTTGCCATATGTATTGTCCTCTGTCCAGCCCGTTGGGGTCTTGGGTCACACTGTGTGGTTGTGTCTGCATCGATCCTCTGGAAAGGTCCTGCCGCCACCCCCTGGGGCTGCCGGTTGGTGACTGTGTGAACAGTGCTCTCGCCCTCGACCCTCGCAGGATTCGGACTCTTGTCTGAGGGGTGCCCTGCTTGCCAGGGACGTTCTGTTCGTGTTTATCCTTGTCTTTCCCTGTTGTCCTGCAAGCATATTCAGTTCATTTGTGTGACCGAATTCACACCATGCGGCTGCTTGCAGTCTGGCTGCATTTTTTTCGGTTCGCACTAATTTTTTTTCAGCTGCAGAGGTTTTCAGGGGGCTGACTTGTGTAGTGTCAAGCAGAAGGCTTTGGCTCCATTTCCCCCCTTTCGTAGCTGTGCATAGGCGTGGAGGGTTTGCACTGCTGGCGACGTGATGTTCAGACGGCTGTCTTTTGCTTAATTCTATGCGCAGTCGGTAGGACTGTTTAGATTTTTTTCTGAACTATGTCAAGCTCCTCTTTAATTGCTGATTCAGGGTTTGGACCTCAGCTCTGTCTTTATGCAGGTGGCCTTGTAAGGCCTAAGTTGTGGTGTCTTTCTCATTTAGTTCCACATGTGTTGTTTTTAAGAGTGACTTTGTGTGAAACAGTTCTCTTTTCAAGTCCTGGCTGATGGCTTTTTTCCAGCGGCGCTTGGTGTTTAGCAGCTGTTAGAGCCTCTGTGAAGATTGGTGATTTCCTTCTGTCGCACCTTCTGTGAGGTTCTTTGCATCTGTTCTGTGCTTTCTATCGTTGAGCAGGTGTCAGTTCTCTGCAAAATTCTGTGACTTGCAGTTTCAGCTCAAATACCTCCTGTCTGAGGCCCTTGAGGTTGTGGGCCGAGGAGAGGATGATGCTGATCAAGTGTTCGCTTATGTCGCAGTCTCACTGTTCCTTTCTTTGCCATCGCAGGTAGTTGGCTTTGCTTGGAGCTGAAGGATGTCCTTACCAGTGCTCTGCTAAGTGTCCGAATAAACAATAACACAAGTAAAACCCAGTATGTGGGTGGGGACCACACAAACTGAATCCAAAGAGGAGTTGATGGCATCAACAGGAAGTGACACCAGGAGTGACAGAGAGAGAGGGAGAGAGAGAAAGGGAGAGAGAGAGTGTGTTATAAAAATTGGTTCCACTATACACACCCGGAGTCTAAGCTTTCCATCCGATGCTAACAGCTAGCAGTTGAGGTAAAGGGCTTAGCTTAAAAGTTAGCGTTAGTTACACGCAATTCTTTGTTTACACGCACGTCTGTGAAGTGGGTGCTTTTGTCAGATTAACCGGAAGAGTCTGCTCATACTTCCGGGGTCACGTGTTGCTAGGATACCAATGCAAGCTCACAACAGGTGCAAGTGGAGCAGACTTGCACTGCTGTGAGCATGCATGGGAAACTCATGCATGTCCCATACAAATTCATTCATTAATCAAAACAGCACATTCACTTCACAGGCAATGGTGGATTCGTAGTTAGCTACGCTAGAATAACACCATTAATTTTATGTAGATGTTTCACATGAGCGGGTCAAAATGAAGTACAATGATACGTAACACATAATAAGGTCTTAAATTAGTGAAATGAGGAGCATCGTTCAGATCACCTATAACAGTGCTGAAAGTGGGGATTTCTTTGCCCAAGATCAGACTGATGTATTCCGGTACCATTTATATGGGCTGCTAATCTGAGGTTTACCCATCAGAAAAGCCGTACCCTCTACTAACAACAGAAATTAGGATTTCTTCGCTAAAATCAGGTTAGTTTCTTATCGTACGATTTAAAAACATTAAAGCACTGAAACTTTCTAATACCTGTAAGAAGGCACCTTCAAGCTATAGTTTTAACTGATTATATTCAGAACCTGGTGCGCACATGTATAAGAGTTACGTAAATGTTTCCATTTAAAAAAAAATGGGTCGAATATGAATACAATGCACCATGAACACAGTACGTAAGGCCGTTACATCATAGATAAATGAGTATCATCGTCATCAAGATCACTACACAGGAACTGAAAAGTGTATTTGCTTTCGCCCGAAAGAAGACTCAGAATCAGACCGATTTATTCTGGTACCATTTTTATGAGCTGCTAATCCTGAGATTTCGTTGTCATGAAAAAGACCTATGCTCCACTAACACTGAAATTAGGATTTCTTCGCTAAAGTCTGGTTAGTTTCTTATCGTACGATTTAACACATTATAGCACTGAAAACTTCTTACTGATTGTAGGAAGGCGCATTCAAACTATAATTTTATCTGGTTTTTATCAGGAACTGGTATGCGCATGGAGAAGTTGTTACTAAAACTTATGAAACAGACACATAAGATTGATTATTGGGTCTGCTTGCAAGCAATGTTTAAAACGACGCCACCGTTCTAAATTACTGCTCGTCCTGCATAAAGTAGAAACTATTATTTTCCTGGCCATGTGAAAGCTGGGATTTTTCTGGCTAGCTTGTCAAGGTCTCTCGGGGTCACATCATGCGCTGCTGCAGGGATGCTTCCCTGTGGTTGGCTTAATAGTTATTATTGGTCTGTCTGCTGAGTTGTTAAGCAGAAAGTGGTTGGGGCTCCCCCTTTTTGTTCTTTTGTTCTTATCTTGTGCCGTATGGGTCGCGTGTGCACGTGCTGAGTGAGGATTAGCAGGAGTAGGGGTCCTCCCCACTGGGCGTGTTTCCATTTCGGCCACCTTTAGGAGATCCCTGAGGTACTCGGTATTCGGGTAACAGTGTCAGCTTGTCTTAGTGTTGTTCAGCTCGCTGTATCAGAGTCTCTTGAAGTCCTATCAATTTCCTCCGTAACTCCATCTGCTTGGTGGTCCTGGTGGGATACCGGGGGCCGTGATCTGTTTGCTTGAGATCATTACCTCCTGTTTTCAACCCGATAGGATTTTGGGCCAGTAAGATGATGACCTATTGGGTGCTCTTTTTGTAGCCATGACTCTCAAGTGCTTGATTCATGAGTCTGAGTACTCTTCTCTTCTGTGTCCAGGTTTGCTAGGGTGCGGCTCAGTGAGTTCGTCGGCCCCTGGTTATGGGGTGGTTCCTCCAACTCCGATGGCCATCCCTCTTTGTCTGCCATTCTATGGCATTAGTCTGATCATCACTCTCATTATTTGTGGCACACTTGGTGTTGAGAGAGTAGGTTTGCTACAGACTACTACAAGATCAAAAACATCGTTTGTGAATGCTAAGAATAGGTTATTGGACTAGTCGCATATGTTTGCTGAAAAAGGGCATCAAACAGGTTCTTTGAATGATGACGTCATACTACTCCTTATTGTCAAATTATCTCTCAGAATTTACTGATGGATCCCAAATAGGCTCAATCTCTGAGGAAGTGAAGGATAAAAGGGAAAAGCAGAAGGAAAAGGAAAAGGAGAGTATTTCTATTCAGATTATGCTTATTATTTGGTACTCAGGATGATAGTTATGCCCTAGCGTTTGTCTAGATGACTTTTGTAACAGGGTCATAAAAATTAGGGCACATGTTTGAAAATAAACAAATCAAAAATAGAAATGTCTCTGGTTCCTTTTGAGGTTCAGAGAGAACATCAAAACAAAGGGGGCATAACATGTAAATGGATTTAAAATTAGCTGACTGCTATTATTAAAACAAGGTAATCATTCTGGTATTAGGAACAAATAGCGGCATTAGTGATTAGTGTGTTACTAAAAGCACCCACTACCTTAACGATTCTTCTCTAGATAGACAGTTAAAACATAATCAAATTTAGATTTAATTAGCTGGTAACTGAGCAATAGCATTCAGGAAGAATACATCTAAGATAGTTAAATAGTTCGATGAGACGAATTGAAGATTGAGAAACATAGAAAAAGAACGAAGAGAAATGGAAAAATCAGAAACCAAATTAGGTTAAATTCAAATTACTTCACAATGCATACACACATGCTGTATTTAAAAAAAACTTCAATTTAAGAGTGCTAACCCCTAATTGTTAAAGCTATTTGGTAGCTTAGTCTAAGATTAACTATGCTAAGTTGTGTTAGCTTAGCTGCTTCAGGTGGTTTGTTTAAAACATTGCGTGTTGTGCTATGTGAAGTTAGCACTTCCTGTGACAAGTTGTTGTCACGGTAACCAATGCATGCCAGTGTAATTCAAATAGTTTAGTGTCTGCCTATTTTAAAGAAGTTGCCCACAGTTTTAGAACGTGGTGTTTTCAGTCATTCAAGACTTGTTGCATTAACTAAGCACTTCTGTGAGTGCTTATCTAATGTACCAATAAACTTCTTGCACTTGTTTAAAGAATTACAAAACGTTTTTACTGTAAGTTAAAACCGGTTTAATCATATATGTAGTTATGTTTGCCTCACTTATGAGTACTAAAGTACAGTATTACACATTTAGTTTCACTCAGCGAGTGAAACACAGTAATGACCATCAGGTTGCTAGGCTTGTATATATACAGTCAAAGTGTAGATGAATTGCATCAATCTAATTATAATCTATAAGGCCTTTATGCTGTAGGAAGAGGAGCATCTCTCAAATCTACCTTGATATAACTGTACTGAGATTCCTTCTTCAAAGAAACAATTTAAACAATACTTCAATTTTGTGATTTCTTCACTAAAGCTTATTACATTATGGTACAGTTTGGACATTCCGCTGAGCTGAGATTCAGACTTACGTTTTGTCAAGACAGATTTATGCTTTAATACTGAAATTAGGGTTTCTTTGCTAAAATCAGATTAACCTTACACTGATACCATTAAGCATGAAATACATAAAGACTCTTTCAATCATAATAGTGGTACCAATTCAAGCCCCTACTTTATCTGCATTTAAACAAGCCAGCAAATAGGGACAAAACAGCGCATCTAAATTCATGCCCTATTCTAACCTGGACTATCAAGCTCACACTTTTAGGTTGACAGTGTTTAAACTCATAACTTTCGTTTTATCATACCCGCATATTCTCCACCAAAATCTGTAACGAATCAGCTCATGGGAAATAAGAATAATTAACCATAACTAGTTATAATTACTTATGAATATTTTAGATCCGCTGTAGATATTTACTTGACCTTTCAGGGTCAACTGTCTTGTCAATTCTGAGAACGTTAGTTTCCTGGTTAAGGGATATAACTTTCTTACTGTACAATTCTACTAAAGCTTGTAGCATAAATCTGCATGATTAAGTGACTCCAGTTATAAGCAAACAATGAACCACGTCAAGTGTGATACAAGTAAGGTTTTATTAACTACATAAACACATAAACTGGTCTAACGCCCCTAACAAAAAAATAAAAAACCCCCACATAAACTGGTCTAACATACTACATAAACACATAAACTGGTCTAACATACACACACACACACACACACACACACATACAGTTGGTATAGGAAAGGGTAAGTTTAACTCAGTACAGAAGAGGCACTAATGAATGAATTTTATGGAACCGTTTGCATATTCAGCAGATTTACAGCCTGGAGGAAACATCCGATTCTTAGTTCAAATACACCTTTGTAAAAAGGTGTAACTGATACTTAATGTATTAATTAATAAGACTAAGTTTGATACTTGCGAGTCTCGACTGTCTGAAAGAGATTCCTGATGCAATCTTAAGGCCCAAGATCTTGCTGAAGTTGGTTGATGAGAAAGAACCAGTTTGAGTCAGAGAATCCCTGTGAATGGAAAGTCAAGGCCGAAGCCTGGCACGAGCTTAGCGTTTCCGGAAGCGTTTTTCTTACATCCTCTCAGAATTAAAACAAACCACCGACAGGGAGGGTCCCTGGAGCAGGGCCTTTAAGGTCGGGGAAGATCCCCGCCTCTCAAGATGGGGCTGTCCAATGAGAAAGATGGAAATTCCCGAGCGTGAGGTGGCAATTTGCTGGAGGGTTTACGACCCTTTGTCTCTAAGCATGGTAATTTGCAAATGGACTTGAATCGAAATTACTAAAAATTCTCAGGACCCTAATATATATTGCCTATGTACCAATATATAATATACACGCTTGTTTCGATCATAAGAAGGCGAATTCATAGATACTACACATGGTAGAGATATATATATGTAAGCTGACAGGAGTGTGTTTCGATTGTAAGCCTGCATAACAGTATACAATTTCATATAAGACAAAATACACGATGACAATAATATCCCAATGACCTGAAGGATCATGTGTGTCCATTCAATAACCGGTTCTTCCTATGAATTAATTAGTAGATATAAGTCCATTTCTACTCTGCCTCTTGCCCTGGGACATGCAGGGATTTTCCCTGCTTTGCATTCTTTTGGCCAATAAACCCAGTGATATCAGCGTTGGTTGCCATGCAACAAGGGGCCTGTTCGGCTTCCTGGGGTGTTACGCATTTCGGGGGGAAGGGTTCATGGGTCCTCATATGGCTTGTTTTTACTGTATTGGGGGGGGGGGGGGGGGGGGGTTACAGAGTATTTGTTAAATATAAAAACAAAATATATATTGTGTGTTTGATTGGTCCAGACGCTACACAGCCATTCAACTGGCAGTAGCTGCATGTAATAATAAAGTGAGAGGAGTTTGTTGTGCTGTTTTCTGACTTGAAACAAAGTACAACGCTCATGTAAGCACCTGAGCCACCACTGTACCTAGGGGGCCTGAGGTATTTTGATATAATATAAACAAGTACCTGACTAGACAAAAACAATGATGAAAAAAAGAGGTTTGTTGGTCAATGCGGCAAATCAATGTGACAGACTTCATCCCATTGTAAAAACAAGAATCCATGGGATTGTAAGGCCGAAATTCTTAATCTCATGGATTCCTATTGAAATAGCTGGATTTCACCCATTAAAATTCATCGAACAGCGATAAATGTAAGTCACTGCACAAAACCACTGTTTGCATTGTATGCAAATGGAGGGTAAAGGGAACCAAAGTGTTGGTTCAGAGGGTTAGGATGGACGTGAAATTCATCCGCAGTGAGCTTATATGTGGGACATAACATTATACATCAATCAGCTGGAGGCCAAGGCCTGAGCAACACATTGCCTGCCTCACCTGTCGCCTGAGGTAAAGGTGGAAAAATAGAGTAGGCCATAACCACAATTACTCAATTACGCATGGTGTTGTTTTTACCAGAAATAACATGAGTGCATTCCTCAATGTCCTACCAGTCCCCATGCCCTAGCCACCTGTGTTATAATGGCACCTAGTGAAGAGGGCCATTTCGGTTGAACAGGTTTTAGGATGAATTACACCAGACAGACTCCCTGTCAAGGCTAAAACAAAATGGATTTGTTTTCGGACCATATATTAGGTTCTTCAGTAAGAAATGGTTGATTAATCCTCCCACTGAAAAGGGATTTCCTTCACTTTGCTAATAAAATTCTAAATTCCCATTTTAAACTTCAGATAGTATTGTTCTTTCCTCCTACATCCAAACCTATGACATCCCCTGATTCCTCCTGGATGGTTTTTCTACATCATTTTAAAGTTGATGAATTTTATGGATTTGTAGGTGTAAAATGTACGCTCCTGACAGAACTTAACAGGAAGCCATGTTTCATTTGAATATCTGTGTGTCAGGTATTACATATTTGTTGTTGTATTAAAACCTCAAAGTTGAGAACGAGAGACAGCTAACTATTCTGAATTAGTGTGACTGAGTATGCTAAGCAGCTTTTCAGGTAAACCTACGGGAATGCCAAATGGGTTGCTCTGTCTCAGAGATACTTTGAAACTCTTGGATGCTGGGAAGCCAAATCAATGTAAATGGCATGCATATTTCAATGTGCTCAAGTGGCATTGCAGCATCTCAAAGAAAAACACACACACACACGTAGTGTAGCTCAAACTCCATTATTTTTCCTCGCTGCTGCTATTGCATGCACATGCCAAGACCACCGGTTAAACATTCAAAATTTATTTAGCGAAAGGAGTTATGATATATAAAGCATAGAAATGTCAAATCAAGTGCATATAGTCTCACTGCGCAAGCTGCTTGGTTTGTTAAACATCAAAATTGATCCTATTTACTTTCTTAATACATTTCCCAGGTGTTTGTAGGAACAATTCATCAGTGCATGTTATTCCCAGGGAAGTCTATAAGAGAAAGCTATTCGTTAGCGATTTATACACTGCGATGCTTTCTTCTGAATACATGGCTAAATTCTGAACAGCCATCACTGGAGAAAAATGCTTTTTGCCCCTGGAATAGTATAGTTATGATATCTACCAGCAAGATGGATTTTTTTTAACCGTTTGGTTATTTCAAAGGAAATAAAAGGTCTGTCTTCATAAGATTTCATCAAAATGTACCATAAATGTAAAATGTGAATATTCCCCACCTCTGAAATTACTTTTTTGTTCAGCTGATGTCACCAAGCCCAATTATTTTTCAGGCCCTCCAACCACCATGTATCCAATCAGTTTCCCATGAATAAAATCAAGTCACACTCTACATTTTTCTGTTCTCTCGATCGTCTCTGAAACATGTGATTATGGAAGTAAAACGAGTTGTGAGCGTTGTTTCATGTTAACTTAAAGGCCTCCCTATCCACTTTTGAATACTTTGAATGTGCGTATAACAAGTGATCCCATCCTTGTATCCATGCTGCAATGTTTTCATTCACTATGTGTGCTGCTGAAACCGTCTGACTAGCATGAACTAATGTATTTATCTAGTTCTCTTCATCTGAGGTCATTGTCAATGTCATACTGTTGTAGTTAGTAAGACAAACTGTATGCAGCCTGTCATAGTCTTGTATGCTCTATTGTTGTCTTCCCAAACAGCACACCATGAAAACCCCTTTGCAGTGTCTTTTTCATTTGTGCATCACGTTACAGATTAGATAAAGAAAAAATATATATTTTTCTGAACTTTAGTTGTTGTTTTCTGTCATCTTACCTTGAGCAAAACTTTGCTGGCAGTGGCACTGGGTTATAAAAATTCTGCTTGTATTTGTGACTTTTTGTCATTTTCATTCACACATTTTGTCATCATATTGTTGTTTTGTGATGTTTGGAGATCATCTGGAGTCCATCTCAAAGTGACAAGTCTGATGATGGCACAGCCAGATGTTAACAGGCCAGATGTGCAGGTATAGAATCAGTTTGAGATCAGGCAGGAAGCCTTAGCTGTGAAAATGGCCCTGTTCATCACTGATATCAATCTTCCTGTTATCTGGGATATCTCTAATGAGAAGTGTATAAAGCAGGATCTCTGCCCCATCCAATGTTCTGTTCCCACCCTTACCATCTGGAAAAGGGCTAAAAAGCATTCATGAAAAAAAGTATCTAGATTAAGAAACAGTGTCTTCCCACAAGCCACCAGATTACTCAACAATCTTGCTGGAGATCACTTCATTTTGTTTGAATTAACTGCTGTGCAGAACCTTGGAAACTTCAGACTTTTTTTCTCATTGCACTTAAAGTCAGCATGAAATGACTGATCTTAACAAAGATCTCTCTCTCTCTCTTGAATATTTTGACATTTTTAATCAAAACGTCATAACTCGATCTTCTGGTGGAATGACAGACTTCTCAGATCATTTACACCCCCTAAACTCCGCCCCATTCTAACAGTCGACTGCAGTCTTTCCAATCAACAACTAATGGATATACAGTAAGTCTCATTGTGTTTCACTTGGATGTACATCACAATACATCACAATGAAAGTGCAAAAGACAAACTAAAAAAAAGGAAATATGGGAAAAATCCGTCATGTTAAATAAAACAGTAGTCTATTAGATTTTTGTTTAAAGTTTTTTACAGTGTTGAAATAAATCTCAACGAAAAAAAAAAAAAACTTAAACATAATTGTATTTAAGCTCGTGGCAAGGCAGCATTTATAAGTTATTTAGTTTATCTTGTACAAAAAATAAAGCTAAAATGAAAGAATGAAATCTAGCAGACATTTAAAAATATAAAAATGCCCAAAAACAATCGAATGCTAAAAACGTTAGCTAAACTTAAAATAAAAATGGAAATTATTCAAATAAAACTGAATCAAAATATTAATAAAAACTAATAGTATGTTAACAATACTAAAATAACACTGGTTCACGACTCTTGTGTTACATTATACTTTATACTTTATAAACATACAGTTAAAGAAAAATAAATGTATTTTTTATTTTTATTTATTTTTATTTTTGTTCAGTGGTTGTTGTATAACATGACTACCACTTATATTAACTACATGGTCGGTCCTCCTCCATATGAAACACAAACAAGAGAGTGTTGCTTGGACTGGCAGAGGGTTTCGCTGTGCTAATGGTAGCAGTCATTTCAGAGAAAGGCCAGCTCTATTAGGTTTGGGGCAGGAGGGAGAGTATGTGCACCGCTGCGAGAAGGCAGAGGAGAAGAAAGAGGCAGGGAGTCAAGTAAAAGAATAAACACATTCTATTATTTCCCCACCCTGCTGGGGGTTGTGAGGAATACAACAAACAACTGAAAAACAATGTCACTCCAGACCTTGCTCTTCAGCTTATAGAGGTATTCAGGACACCTCATAAAAAAATAAATGGATAAATGAACACATCAGCAGTAAATAAATGGATAAATGAGCAGATCAGCAGTGTAATGTGTACATCACTGGTCACTCAGATGTTGCGCAGGAGTCTTAATGGAGTAAATTAAGGGTGCTTTCACACTGGCCCGCTTGTTCGGATAACCTGGCGCATTTCCCCTTTAGCTCGGTTCGTTTGGGCATATGTGAACATGGCAATCGCACTCGGATCCGCGCCAAGACAATCGGTCCGAGATCGCCTGAACGAGGTGGTCTCGGCTCGATTGAAAACGAATTCTGGAGCGGTTCGTTTGTAGTGAGAAAGCAATCCGATCCAATGGACCAACGAACCAGGCTATATCACAATGTATAATGGGTAATTACGTAAGTTCCGTGAAAAGCATTAGCTTTGTTGTTTTGCTAATACCTCAAAATGAACCTGTACATGTCTGTGGGTGAGCATGTCTCGCCACAATCAAAGCACACTTTATTTTATAATGCTGTCTTATTGCTCTTCTTTGTAGTAGGTGCATTTTAAAAATATTTTCCCAATCAATCCTGGACTCCTGCTCAAAAAGATAAATTAATATAAGGACAGCTACAAAAAAAAAAACATAAGCCCGACAAAGCTCGTTGTCGTTCCATCGTGACGGATGACAGCTGTGACAGCGTTGGAATCCCAGAAAATAAACCGTGGAACTTTGACCAATGAGAGAACAGTTTACTCGCTCGTGACTTGTATTAACACATTTGGTCCTTTTAGAAATTTTGCTGTGTGAAGCGAACCGCACCAAGAATAAAAAACAACATTGTAATCATTTGAATCCCTGTTTCAGAACAAAGCAATCGATCTAAAGATGTGAAAACACCCTAAATTAAGTATCAAATGCCTGGTCCGAGCGTCTCCTAAAAATCCCTGGATGAAATAAAAGTAGTCCTAAATAGACAATTGTTGATATACAATGAGCTACACAGGATGTGGATAGCATTTCTCAAATAATTTGGTTTTGGATAAATTTAATTTAATGAAAAATAATTTAGTTTATTTTAAAATATTTGAAATTTGATTGCAGACTTTTGGCAAATCCAATCACAGCTTGAGATGTTGAGATCTTAGACTCAGTAATGAAAGTAGCAACAGATATTTTCTTCTGTATTGTGATGTAAAGCTGAGTAACAGATGGGGAAAAAAGTCTTTGTTCTATTCCTCAGATGTTGAATGGATTTTGAGGGGTGGATGTTACACTCAAAAATCCTGCATACATATAAAGAGCGAAATGTTGTGTTACTCGGAAACATATGACATTGTTTAAAAAATTATGAGGTAAAACAGAAACAAAATCTCTCTCTCTCTCTCTCTCTATCTCTAATCTATTATATATATAAACATGCATTGATGAACCATTCACATTAAGATGAATAGCATTCATTTAGAAAATAGGAAGGGTGAATTTTCATTTCATTCTGACTGTAATCTCTCTGCTGTCTAGGAGAAGCAACCGTTATATTAAAGAGGTCCCATTTGTGATTACTCTTTCCGATGGAAGTGTTCAGAGATTTAAATGTTTTTAACAACAAATGAGATTTGGTCACATGACCCAACCACAACTACATTAGAGAAATAAGCTTAATTCATCATGTTTGTAGCTGACTTCAAGGGTATAAGCACATTATACTATTATGTAATATGACAAATATTAATTATGACAAATTTTGGTGCTAGTGTCAATTCTAATGACACAAAACTGTGAGCCTATAGTAAAAGAAAACAAAGAGAACACAACATCATTCTGATGAGCTCTAATTGTTTATAATGCTTTTAATTAGTACTAATCCTGCAGTAATGGTACAGATTCAAAAAAGGTTTATCTCCTAAGTGCTGATGATTCATGTCTTGGGTTGCACTGTAGTAACATTTTTATAATTTTCAATAGCCATCCCTTTCACGGCTATAATTCACAAACATATTTGTCTAATGCTGTGAGTAAAAGCTCCCACGTGTGTGTATGTACACAAATAATCCCACATTCACTCCATAGCTGAAAGCTTTCCAAGAAGTATAAAATTCCACACAGGAAAAAAAAACATGACTGTTATCCAGAGATCCTTAGACAGTGTCTAAGCAACAATGGCATTGCATTCTTAAAAGAAGTATAATCAAACTTCTCATTTAAATTCACTAGTTTCCCATGTTAGCCTATACGTTACATAAGCTGTTTGTTGCATTTTCATATCACCGGACCTGTTTGCGAAAGCATGTATTTACACAATATATATATATCTTTTTTTTTGCTTTTCTCCACACTTGGTCCCTGGAGCAGCAGTGCGTGCACGGTTCTTTGGGCTACAGCTCTCAGAATCACCATGCATACACTAGCACAATTTACCGTGAAATGGGCAAACAGAGAGGAGGCGGCTCTGTTCCACTTTTGGCATCGTTTGAAACTAGATGTGTGATACAAAGACTATCAACATCACTGGCAGCCATCAAGAATTCTTCTCAGGCTAGAACACAGCAGAAATATTCCCATCATACTCAGTTGAATGGTGTTCACAGTGATATTTCAGGGAGAGGTGGAACGTTAAGAAAGATTTGAAACCAGTTAATGCAGGCTTTATAAGAGGAGCTTTAAAAGCTAATGTTTGTTTTGCTAACATTAATTAGCTTAGTGTGTTTGTGATCTTCAATGTTAAAGACCTAGAATGTGGCACAACAATAAGACAGATACATGTTTATCTGAAAAAAAATATATATATATCTGTCCTTTTATAACTTATAGATCATATTGTATGGTCTTCACAAGTAAATATAGTTAGCAATGAGCAAGTGCGAGTGTTAATATAAGGTCAGTATGACCACAGATGGTTAACTCAGAACAAGCCTCAGGCAAGTGAAATGTTTAGCACCTAGCAGCTTTGATTACACATCTCCAGCCAGCCTATTATCTGTATGAAGGAATCTAGTTCCATCATTTTAGGCCCTTGGAAGAAAAGAGCCAGCTGTTCTCTGTATATTCATTTAAAAACATACTTTATTGTTGTCCTTAAACCTGGATTTAGCATCTGTCGATGATTAACTGTGCACTATTTTATGTGTTCTGGTAGTCCTCAAGCATGGCAGTATGAAAAAAGGCAATAAAATGAAAATTTCATGAATATGAAGGATTTCACAGGGCCCTAAGGTGTGTCAGTGATTAAGTGACAGATGGACAGGCTCATCTAAGTGCATTCAGGCAAGATATGTTCAGAAGATCTACATTTAATTACAATGAGCACTTTTGATGGAACTGCAATAACTTTTAGGTCCATTAATCTTGCCTAGTTGGCATGAATACAAATAAAAAAGCAGGGGGGGGGGGGCAGCTGTAGTCGGCGGATGTAGTAGTAGTTTTGGAAGATAAAGTGATAAATTACTTCACTCAGTTTAACCAAAAAAATCCCTCTGAAGTTGTTCCTTCAATAAAGCAAATATGTTAACTATGTAAGAATGGTTCTATGATATAAGCTACACCAATAGTATTTCTTCATTATCTAGAATATATAGAAAATCTGTTGGTGGTCTAACTTCAGATAGATGAGTCAAGCTAATTCTATGAAATAAGACAAAAAAGGCAAGATAGCAGACTCAAGCACTCAAGCTAGCACATACATGTATATCTTTATTTAAAGGTATCCATCTTAGTTTTAAGAGTGGGTACAGCCATTTTACAAATTGACCCTACAGAAGATAAGGGGTTTGGAGAATGGATAGATGGATGAAGTTATCTTTTTGAATCTTGTTTAGAGTACTTTGTGTTTTGTGTGTTATACAAACAGACTGAACTCATTCTCAGTTGATTTTTGGAAGCACAACAAGCTTTATCAAGATGAGTAAAGATGTTCTTCACACCAAACATTGATCAGCGGGTGCACTTAGAATACTCTGTGGTGTGAAATACTTCAGAAAAACAGTTTTCTGCTGAGTGGAACAGCACACAGTCATCCCCAAGCTGAGAAGCTTATCGAAAGGTAAATAAGCCTGTTTGGGGCAAGGAGCTTTGATGCTGTCCAGTACAATTTCCCGTGAGACCACCTGCAATAATATGGCTCCTCTTCGTTTCCTCATGAGCCAGACAAGCCCTTGTTTTCCACCTCCATGCTAAAGATTTACTTGCAGAGCAGCGCCCATGCCACGGTGTAAATCTGTATTGAACTCGGCCTCATGGTTTGATAACCAGACGTTTCTCTAAGCATCCCAGACAGCCTTTATCCCTCAGCTTAATGTCCTTGCAGCTGAATGTAATGTGAGGAGATGGATGACCCCAGCCCTCTCCCCACACCACACCGGGCTGTGAGATTGCATGTCTGATACCGTCCTCCATCTCGTCGACCGTTGGCATTGTTCTGATCAATACAGCTCCCTGATCCGCCATCCGTCAAGCCTGGAGTCGAGCAATATCTCCGAAGAGTACAGAGACGGGTGGGGAAGAAGGATGAGGGGGCCTCTAGCAATGACCCTCTCGTTCTCACTCAATCTTTCCCACGATTGCCACTCTTGAAGGAGGGAACTCTGTTTTCTTGGTCCTCTTTCCTAAACTGTCCCAACGCATCTGGCAGTTTGTGATCTACCGGGTGCCTCTGGAGTTCAAGTGGTTACCTTACAGTTATTTTACTGTAGCTGTACAAAAACAGTCTGTTATGCAGCTTGAACTGTAAGCTGCAAAAACATGCAAATTAATTATTATGCTGTAATAAACAGGGCGCCAGACTGCGATTGCTGAGGTTCACACTGGGACTATATATATTTAAATGTATGACTTAAAAAATGTGCAGTTGTAATGCCTCTTCTTTTTTCATGATTGGTTTGTGAAATCCCATCATTTGCTATGTTGACGTATTAAACTGAGATGATGCGCATCAAAGTTTTAGTGGAAAAAATTGTTTCCAACATTCCTTATCTCTGCTGAACAGCAGCGCTGACGAACACCTGTTAAACGCAGCTCAGTTGTGGGGCAGAGCGGGGCCGGGGCGAGCGAGCGAATGACGGAGAGGTGAAAGTAAAGGGTGGAACAGTAGTATATATTTCTTGCACAAACCGTTCGGGATTGTTCGTGCACAAATCTGACAAATCAACAGGTAAAGCTATCAGCTGTGGGGATATTTGCAATATCGTTTATAATCATTACTAATATGGCTGCTTCTTCTCAAGATCTTAGTCTATATACTGTTCGGTTAATGCGTGAACTTCATATTATTTGAAGCACACTTGCCGTCCATTAATCACAAAATGCTTTGTTACTTTTTAATAAACAAAGTATCAGCTTTAAAATTATGCCAAATTCATAACGAAATCCAAACAATAAATACAGTTTTGGCGCTCTTTAATGTGGCAGGCTCGGTCGCTTTAGCACCTCAGTTCAAGTGACAAGTGAACCATTTATAACCTCTTTACTACTGTAGTAGGCCTACATAATGAACATGAATTAACATCAAAACGTAACCTATTTTATTAGAGAGCCTACAGTACAACTTACTGAAATCTGAGTCTCATGTAAAAGCTCATTCCTTGTTTCAAACTGTGAAAGCTTGTAAACATTGCAAAGTAATATACATTTACCTCAGAATAACATCAGGGTCCATAAGTCATTCGTCAGCTTGAAAAAACTATAAAGAAAGGCATTTGCTCTATTGATGCGATATTGGATGGTAAATTTACTGAAACTGTGTCATACATGATTCACTTCTCATATACAATAAATTAATGGTTACAATTAAGAAAAACAGACGATTGTGTGAAAGACATGTGACAACATTTATAGGATGCACTGAGGAGGAGCCCAAACTATACTCAGTGGCCAAGTGATGCTTATGGTCCACGATATTGGTACAGATTTTGTGTAATGAACAATTCTTTGTGACTATATATTTTTCACAAAGTTGGAAAAGACGTTTAATTCCCACTTTAAGTTAACCTTAGTTCCCCAGGTCATCTACAAGATTGATTAAAATGCTGATAAATTCAAGAAAAGATCAGACAAACACATGAACGTATGATTGAAATGTTAAAAAAAATAATAATAAAATAAAAAACCCATTTATTCTGTGGCACATAAAAAATTTTTTTAGCGCCTACAATTTTTTCTTATAGGAGACAATGGCTCCTTACACTATTTTTTTGTCTGGAACCTGCATAAGCACACTGATTGTTCGCACAAAGAGTTCTTACAGTTTTCTACACTTTGTTATTCTTCTTGTTATTTGCCTCTAGCAGGAGGAAACTCTGTTTACTCGTTCCCCTTTCCCAAGCTTTCCAAATCATCCGACTGTTTGCTACCGGGTGCTTTTGGAGTTCAAGCCATGACCTTCCAGTTATTTGATATGTGCAAAAACAGTCCATTGTGCTGCTTGATGTTGCAAACTTATCATAACATTATTTGTATGTATTATATCAATCGTAGACACACAGATTGTAGGGCAAAAGAGTTTCTGTTTACTGAACTTCGTTGTTCTTATAATTATATATCTCTAGAAATAACTCTCTCATTCTCACTCGATTTATTTGTCTGGTTATTTACTTCCAGCAACGATCCTCTCATTCTTGCTCATGTTTGCCAGTCTTGAAGGAGGTAACTCTGTTTTCTTGTTCCTCTTTCCTAAACTGTCCAAAGTCATCTGACAGTTTGTTATCTACCGGGTGCATTTGGAGTTTAAGCAGTGACCTTCCAGTTATTAGCTGTGCAAAAACAGTGTTTTGAGCTGCTTTGATGTTGCAAACTGGTGCTTATCATCATCACATTATTTAAATTTATTGTATTAATCATAAGCACACTGATTGTAGCACAAAAGAGTTTTAACATTTACTACACATTGTTATTCATCTAGTCATTTACCTCTAGCAACAACCTTTTTATTCTCACTCGATCTATTCCGCGATTGTCGCACTTGAAGGAGGGAACTCTTGTTTTCTCATTTATTTTTCCTAAACCGTCTCAACCTGTCTGACAGTTTGTGATCTACTGGGTGCCTTTAGAGTTCAAGCGGTGACCTGGGCTCTGTGAGAACCCCTCTCCATCACTGCCGCCACCATTTCTCTTCCTCTCTGAGGGGAAGTGCTGCTTCTCCATTCCCTCTCATCTCCAAATCAACTGCTCTCGCACGACATCTCAACATAGATTTAGGAGGAGCCTGGAGGGGACAGCGAAAGTACAGTGGGATTTTTCGCCGCTGGCGATTTTAAAATTCAGAATATGGGCCTGGTTTTAAACAAGCCTTTTGACTCACTTGAATGGTCCCTAAGCAAAATGACTGTTCCTTTCACCTTAAGGGTATCAGTCCTGTTCGGATAGAAGTGTCGCAATTTTAATAAAACAAGCATGAGATAATGTGACGGGAGAAAAATGAAGCTTTCTCTCAATGCCATCAGACAAAAGGAATTAAATAGCCCTACCTACCCTTTTTTGTATGACAGGAATGTGCTAATGGTGTCGACTTGATCCCCAAGACTTAAAGTACAATACAGGAATTGCTGCTGAGTTAGTCCATCTGCTTCTCCTTGGGCCATACATTATGCAAAAGCACGATTAGGGTGATTTATAAAAGGCGCGATTGGGTCTTTAAGGCTACATCCACTCACCGGTGACTGAGGGTTCATGGCAGGCACTGTTTCTATTTAGTGAGCTGAATTTACTGGGAGCGTTGTTTTAAAAGCACATTGACTGGAAGAAACGAAGAACCATAAAATAAAGGGTTACACTTTATTTCGTTAGTCCACTTTAGACATTCTATTAACGGTAAGTAACTTTGCAACTACAAGTCAACTAATTCTAGTTAATTTGCAACTACATGTCTACTAACCTTTAGAGTAGACTTAGGGTAGGTTTAGGGTTAGTAGAATAAGTTGACAAAGAAAAGTGTTAGAAGATATTAAACAGACAGTCTACAAATAATCTAATGACTGGTAGTTGACATGTAGCTGAAGGGTTACTTATATAA
>JADLZN010002484.1:0-13839 GCA_018155175.1 Sinocyclocheilus anophthalmus | reverse complement strand
AGTAGAGCTGGGCAGGGAGAGTTTTGACAACACTCCCTGGTCTCACTCCACCTGTCACATGAATTTGCATGATGTATCATCTGGAAGAGAACATTTCCTTGAAGGTTGTGGTCGTCAAGATATAGAACCTGTAAGAGCGAGTTTGTATTCCATAAACAGGTCAAAAGAGGAAGAGATCTACAGAATTGTGACATTCATTACATATTTGAAACTACATTATCTTATTGCAAATTGTTTTGTGCCTTTTTTCTGTCAGTGAATATCATTTATGCTTTGGTAACCTTTTGATTTGTTATTTTTAATTATTTTCATTCTACTTCATTGTGTTTATTATTTAATAATAGGAAATTCCTAAATCAAAAGGTCATCCACAACGATTCAATCATAGCATTGAATTGGAGGAGATTTTCTGAAGTGAAGACTGCAATAGCAATAATAAATCCATTGAAAACATTTGGATTTTAATTTAAGGCCCCTTGTAGTATAAATGTGAAATTTACCCATTGTGCAATAAATAAATAAATATCAAATTAATTTGAAAAAATCATCATTATGGAAAAGAATAAAAATTATACATAAAATTAGTGAGAAATGTTTCCTCTAGACATAAATAGCAGAGTGGGAAAATTTTCATTTAATTTATATATTTATTAAATGTTTAATAATAGTAAAACTTTTTGTAATAAACCTCTTCTATTTTACTGTGAAATAAAAATGTGTTGGATACCAAGCACATTTTTTGCATCATCTGAAACATGTCATTAATGTCATTACTGATCACATACACATCATGTATGCGATGTATGCGTTCCCCATTTAGGGGAAGTCGTGACCTAATGGTTAGAAAGTTGGACTCGTAACCCAAAAGGTTGCAGGTTCGAATCTCGTACCGCCAGGGATTGTAGGTGGGGGGAGTGAAAAAACCAGCGCTCTCTTCCACCCTCAATAACACGAATGAGGTTAGACCCCTGAGCAAGGCACCAAACCCCCAACTGATCCCCGGGCGATGCAGCAAAAAAAAATGGCTGCCCACTACTCCGGGTGTTTGTTCATGGTGTGTGTGTGTGTGTGTGCGTGCGGGGTGTGTGTGTGGTGTGCGGCCACTTTGGATTCTTTTTTTGCATTAATTTTTTTGTTTTAGACTTTTTTTTATTTTAGGATAAATGCAGAGCACGTAATTCTGAGTTGGGTCACCATACTTGCCACATGTCATTTCCATTGTCGTAGATCATTGGTCTTAATGTCTGTTAGAATGTTCTAAAAATCTAATTTAACTTGGAACAAAAATATTTTATTAAATTACTATTGTAATATTATTATAAAAATATAACAAAAACTCAGCCAGAATATGTTTACTCCAACAACTAGTAACTATTGTCCTTTTTTATTCATCTCACATAGTTGCCTTTCTTTAACACAAACATGCACACCTTAAAAGCGAGATTATTTTCATCACTTTTAGTGCATGTTTGTTTCTATTAATGTATTCATGTTGCTAGGGAGGTGTGGATCTCTCCACTTTTTCTTCACACTCAAAACAAAGAGCTTTCTGGAACATTACTACTTTTATAAAAAACCAGGTCTGACAAATTAAAGGTGCTGTGTGTAAGTTTTTGACTCTACTAAAGCATTAAAATACCATAATATGTTTGCAGATACTTAAAGGGGTCATATGATGCTTTTTAAAGATCATTATTGTGTGTATTTAGTGTAACAGAATATGTTAACATGCTTTAATGTTCAAAAAACACATTATTTTTCAAAATACTGTACATTATTGTAGGTCTCTATGCCCCGCCTCTCTCAAACGTTTCGTTTTCTTTTTTTTTCTACAAAGTCACTCCTTCTGACAAGCGCAGTCTGCTCTGATTGGCCAGCTGACCCAGTGCATTGTGATTGGCCGAACACCGCAAGCACTCGTCGGAAATGTAACACCCCTTACCATAATCGCGAGCTTCATCTTTCAAAATTAATGTAAAGACAGAGCCGAAAGGGGAACAAAGTCACGTGACAGACACAGTGATGAAACTGGAATGTGTTTGCAGTACACAAGCCACGGTTAAGACAAGCGACTCCACTGTGAGTGCCCTGTCTCTATCTCTCTCTCTCTCTCTGTCTCTCTCTTTCTCTCTCGCTCTCTCGCTCTCTCTCGCTCTCAATTTCAGTTTCAATTTAAGAGTGCTTTATTGGCATGACAAAAATTATACATTTGTATTGCCAAAGCAATTGCAGCTGGACTGCTTACAAATAGTACACATATGTATTTACAGAAAGAAAAATAATAATAATATATAAAAAGTATTAAGCATGTAGTGCAAAATGAATTACTAATGTATATAAACTAGAAATAAAAATAAAATAAGGGATTAGACATATTTACAGAAGCAAAATCTACATCTAAGTAATATAATACAGTAATTTGGCATAATATAATCTACATGTGCTGGAAACATCAGATCAGGGCAGGTCCATCAGATTAAATGTCTGATGGATCTGCTGTATTTTATCATAGAACACTGTCACCCCCCCCGATATCGGTGTATTTGGGTTCATTCGTTCAGTCTCTCTCTCTCTCGACTCTCTCTCTCGTCGTGCGCGCACGCACAATACACACACCGCTCTCCTCTCGCGCTCGCTCGCGCACACACACACACACAAACACGATGCGCAAAACTCCGCATTTGAACAGTCACTAGCAAATACTTAAAATAATAACAAAACAGTAACTGATTCAGAAATACCTCTTCTCCTAGGTTCACGAAACGGTTGTCTATAAAATGCGTTGCTGTTCTGTTGTAAGTAATCTTAAAGATTCCTAAATGCATCTACTTTCAGAAAGCCAAATAAAATGCTTTTGCTTTCACACTGAAACACACAGCATCTCCCTGACATGCTGCTTCAACACTAAATGCGGTTACTGAAACCACGCCTTCTTCTTTCTGGCATTATGCTAATACTTCCACATAGTGACGTAGATATGTGGGGCGTGTTAGAACGAGACGTTTTAAGGGGGCGTGGCAGAGTCTTAAACTTGATAAAGAATATCTCTTTGGGTTGAGACTTTAGTCTTTGCAACTTTAAAGATCTTATCTATTCACGAACAGCTTGCAACACTCCAAAGAGAAAGGAAAACTTGAAATCGCATCATATGACCCCTTTAAGAACAGAAGGTTTAAATACTGTTTACTGAAAAACAATGCTAGAGTCAGTTATTCTCTTTTGAAAATGTGCGTTCCGGGCCGGAATGTGGGTCTATGTTTTGGTTTGTGAAACCCGCCCACTGCTAGTTTAACCAATTGTATTTCGGCACCCAGGGTTGCCAGTTGGCGGAAAACCACACAGCATATTTAATTTCATTCATCGTCAAGCACGCTCGTTCCTGTTGGTGTCGTCAATCTGGCAACCTGCGTGTGCGTCAAGTCTGAGAAGGAGGGGCCGGGTGAAAATAACCCTCTCCAATATTTTGACTGCAATACCTATTTCAACCACTCGGTGTCAATCCTACATACAGCACCTTTAAACACTGTTCTTGAGGGGGAAACACACATACTCACAAACATCCTGTCAATCAATAAAGGTAAATTAGCATTGTTAAAGCTGCTTCGGACTCATTCTGGCTAGTCACCAGGGACAGCAGCAATTGCTGTCTTTGTGAACCAGTGAGCTGAGTGAACAAACTAATCAGCCTACATGTTTGTGTTTGTATGCATGTGTGTTTGGCAGGGAACATAACAGAAAATGTATTCAAACATGCTTACAATTTGATACTGATAAATTATGTGCTCATAGTGTATTTTGTGTAGTTTGTTCAGCAGTTCTGATTGGATGCTGAGGCTCTCATTGTGCTGATGTAATAATCTGTGATAAGACTGATTTGAATGGCTGAATTACAACATGCCTCTGTTGCTTCAGTTCAAGCTTTTTTCCACCAGATCGGCCATTCAAAACAACAGCTTGAGATGACAAATTTCAAACTCTAAATTATTGTAATAAAGTTTCTTAGAGATGTGTTGCCCATCTGGCTTGTGAGTTATTTTGCCAGTACACTTCATGTGTTTCCTTTATTCTAATTTGAGCAGAAGGTGAGAGATTTTTTAAATTTTGGATTTATTTATCATTTCATTTATGCTTCTCTGGTTTCAGGCAGCTCTGGTGGAATCTGTGAAAAGAATAAACACTACTCCGATGGGAAGAGGAAATCTCTGAACACTGGCATCATCACAGTGCAAAACTATGCTTCACATGTTCCCTCTAAAGTCTCCCACATCACCTTCGCTCATGAGGTCGGACATAACTTCGGCTCTCCGGTGAGTTCTTCTCACTTCATGTGAAGCATCCTTGACAGATTAGCAGTAGACTATACACCTCAGCTGAATCCTTTATGAACAAATTAATTTTACTCTCTAATGCTTTAATAATAAAGCACGCATTACAGTACTGCCTTTGAGACCTTTAAATTGTCAGATTCATCTAGCCAGTCTTTTATAGTAACGTGACGTCAAGTTTTCTCAGTCCAGTGTAAATCCTTTCAGTTTAAAAACAGTTGCCAAGAATTGGCCCATGGCCCACTGAAAAATAGTGGTGGATATTTTCAGACTAGTGTATATTGTAGCTTCAGGCCAATTAACATCTTGTTTCTGCCAAATACATAATGTTCAGTTGCAAAGAGAATATTTTTAAAATAATGATAATTAGTTAATTTAGTTTATAAAGCACTTTTCTCACACTCACAAGGTTTTTACAGAGATTAATTGGGATATCTGCTTTCTCAGTATGGTCAGACTGGCCTGTTGGCTTTTCAGCTGGTCAGCTAGGAGAGCTTGGCCAGGCTCCTTAAACCAGTTTAGGACCAACAAACCAGTTTTTTTTTTTCAGATCTAAGGGGGTTTTCAGCAGGAATAGAACACCAATCTGTGTACATGAGGAATATTAAAATGCCAAAATTGCCTGAGCAGAGAGAATTGAGCAGGATGACACTCCTACTAATTTCAAGAAGCATTCTGAGATTTTTAATGACACGGAGAACCAGGACCTTATTTGAACATCTTTTTTTTTTTGTGTGTGTCCAGTTCCCATCATTGTAATGGTGCAAAATGTGCATTACCTGTACAGATTGCAGGGAGAGCACCCCCTTCTGGCCTTAGTAACGCCTCCAAAAGCAACCTTAGTTTTTCTTGTTCATTCTGGTACTGACCAGGTTTCCAGCCCTTCTCAACTTCAGGCAAATGCTGCAGGGCAATAGCTGCTGGGATAGTGAATATTTCAAGTGTGTCTGTATGCTTTTTACTGATTACACCTGTCTTCTTTCTCTGTCTTCCAGCATGACTCAGGAAGTGATTGTACTCCAGGAGAGTCTAAGACTCAGGACCAGAAAGAAAAAGGCAACTACATCATGTATGCCAGAGCCACATCAGGAGACAAGTTCAACAACAACAAGTTCTCCATCTGCAGCATTCACAACATCAGCCAAGTGCTGGATAAGAAAAGATACCTCTGCTTTGTTGGTGAGATTTTAACCTAAAAACAATGTACTGGTTATTTTCTGCCAGGATATTATCCAGTATTTTTACAGACATATCTGTTAACCCTAAAACACAATGCAATGAAGTGCAAAATTCAAAATACAGGTAAAACACCTGTAAAACATAAATACAGAACATTCTTTCATATTAATACAGTACATTGTGCTCTATTTTTTTTACAAGTTTTTTGTATGCCACATGTTCGTGTGGAGTAGTGTTTAAGGCTCTCGGGCTGGTAACCAGGAACGAACCGTGAGCTATCACAGTGGTGGCCTCGATTGAGGCACTTAACCTCAGATTGCTCCAGGAGAATTGTCATTGTAATGAGCTCATTGTGCCGTTCTGTAGAAATGTTTCATCAAAGTCTCAAAAAACTGATTCCACCAGCCCTGATCAGGCGACAGACTTCTTTTTTTTTTTTTTTTTTTTCAGTCTCCCTTTCTCTCTCTCTCACTGTTTTGTTCTTTTCCAGAGTCTGGACAGCCCATCTGTGGTAATGGTATGGTTGAGGCTAATGAACAGTGTGACTGTGGCTATAGCGATCAGTGCAAGGACAAATGCTGCTATGATGCCAGTGCGCCAGAGGGACTGAAGTGTAAACTGAAGCCAGACACTCTATGCAGGTACGCAAAAAGAACTTTAACAGTCTATTTAACCAGTGTTGTTATTGTTAATAAACTAAAAAATAAATACACTAAATAAACTTAAAATTATCTGTAATTGGAAAAAATTATGTAAAATAAAATATAAATATTAGATGAAAAGTAGAAATGTTGCCTTGGTAACTAACTCAAATAAATAAGTTTAAGCTGAAATATTAAAATAACTCGAACTAAACGTGAAATAAAAATGAAAGCTAAATAAAAATATTTATAAAAATGACCAATGCACAAAATGACTAAAACTTAAAATTAAAATAAAAACTGAAAAAAAAGCTAATTCAAAATATTAATACATTAGGGATGTAGCGATGCAAATTGATACAAGCATGTGAAGATTCAAATCGGTTGAGATGTTCAATGAATCACAATACAATTGGGGGTAGGAGTTTATGTGAATGTATCTCTGAGGGGGACTGACTTTTCTTTTCATCTCGTTTCTGTATAATGCATATTAAACCAGTGTTCATAAGCACAGCGCTGCTTTGTCAGAGAGTTAATTTGTATTCTCATTCAATCAGCTTGACTGCTGATTTTGATTTCATGCAGATGGTTTATGTAGTACAGATTCGGGCTGCACGATTAATCGAAATTAAATCGCAAAGGCAATAAATCGCGATTAGGCAGAAGCTGCGATTGTCATGCATATCTTTCAGTGAAGCACAGTTCTGGGATCAGCAGTAAATCTCCATCCGAAGGCCAGAGGGTGCTCTCTCTCGCGCTGAAACTCCAAATACGCCTCCCTCGTGCGGTTGCTGAATAAACAGAAGATTTAAAACGCTTTCAGTAATTAACCGTGTGGACTAAATAAACAAGGGACTACGACCAATAATCCTTGGGTTTATATGAGTGTCTGCTTATAAATTCTGTATTATAATAAAAGTATATAATAAGGCAATGCTAATTGCATAGCTTTATCCACTGCTTAGAAATATATGAAATATGTTGCGTGCTTTTCTGTGTAAGAAAATATCTCACAGAAAGGACTTTATTTCAAACAACCGACTGACGATATGAAGTGAGTTTGGGAGTAAAAAACATGTTAGTAAATGTGGTATCTTTCAAATGCCTTCAGATGGAGCAGCTTATACACAGGGAAAGGGGGGACGTGAACCTGACAAGTACAAAAACATGCTTTCATAATCGCAGAAACAATTCTTCGAACTTTTCAGATGAATTGCACGGATTAAATTGTCTGGACTTATGGAGCGCGATTTTGCGTAACTTGTCAGTGAACTACGGCTCTGTGTAGTAAATGCCGCTCCATCTGAAAGCACGTGCTGGAGATTTACTACTAATCACAGAAGCGGCTTTACTGACGAGATACACATTATAATCATATTCAATTAATCATGCAGCCCTAGTACAGATTCACAAAACTAAAGTCAGACTATTCTGTTTTTGCTTCAAATTTCAAAATTATACAATTTAATTTAGATTTAAAAACTGCTCATGTTGCATATTTTGCAGCATCTTTGTTTGGATCATGATTGAAATACAGTGGTTGCCTCTAATTTTAAATGGAAAGCACAAGCGCAAGTGAAGAGATATGAAGATATTTCTTATTGCTGTTGTTTGTTATTTGATTGGGATGGGTTAAAATTTAATTTTAGTTTTGTTATTTGACATTTCAATTTCACAAAGAAATGTCACCCACTCTGTGAAAACCCAGCTAAAGTCATTTTTTTGTGATTCACTGTTTCATACATAAAATCGTCCTACATAATGTAAAGAACATTCTGAGTTAATATGAAAGATATCAAGGTTATATTTTCAGAGTTAGACCAAAGATTTGCTTAATTTCGGACTCAGAAAGTCATGTTTTTGTGAAATTCCAATGTAAAGAAAAGCTTATAAAACTGCAACAGATTTGAACCTTAACACATTTGAAACATAATTATCCTGACTATGTGCCATATACCACATTTAAGCTGAGATTCTCCCATTTTCAGTGATATATGACACATTTATGGGAAAATTCTTAACATTTTGTAAAACAGGTCTACTTATGATGCGCATGTCCAAAAAGCATAAAAATATTTATGCTTTTTGGACATAGGAATGGGAGGAACCACAAGAGTTTGAGTGTAGCAACAATTACCAAGTAAATTCAATGATTTGTATAACTTATTAGTAAAATTACTATCAGTAGAAAATGTCATTAATATACAAATTAATATATAAAATTTAATGTCTAATTCATGTCCTTTGGGCTTTGTGCAAACATTGGAGTAGCCAGTAATAATCACTGGCAATACACAAAAAAAAAGATAAGTGAAATAATCACCCAGACAATGTAGACTAATCAAATGTAGGGCTGAACGGTTAATTGCATTTGCGATAATATCGCGATATGAGAAAATGCGATTTTTTCAATCGCAGAGGCTGCGATTACACTCGGTCACGTGACATGCGAGAGTGAAGAGGTGTGTTCCACTTGAAGATCGATCAGTGTATGACGTCAAAGTATGGCGAGAGAACGCATAAGGAGACGTCCGCGCTCTCTTATAGCTCTCGCAGTATTTTGATGACACACACCCATCGGTCTAAGCAGCGCTGTTTCAAGTCGAGCGCGGGCCATCAGCAGGAAAAGAAATAAGTAAACAGCCAAAGAACAAACTTAGAGTGGGAGATGGATTGGTTTGTGAAAGCAAAGAGAAAAGCCATAGATGAAGTCGCACAGACCCAGGCAGGTGATGGTCATTTAAAAGCTAAATGCAGAAAACATGACGAGGCATATCTCGCTCTCGGCTTCACTCAGTCATTGACGGAATACTTAACTCATTACCCTACTGTAACCGTGTATAGCCTAATGTGTATGAAGGATTCGGTGCTGTGGGTGGTCTTCCCTTCCGTGCGCTCGGACCTGTGTATATACCAGACGATACGAGTTGGGTGCGTCGCGCCGCCCAACAGCTCACAGCTGGACACGACAAAGTGACCATTGAAAATCATTTAACTTGTGTTAGGACGGTGATAAATAGATACAAGATCAGTTTAAGTCGTGCCGCCACGCGCGAGGGAAAGAGCGTCACTGATTATAAGGTTCTACTGTATTTGCGCTCGCGTCCGGTGTAGACGCGGGTGTTTAAGTAGTGGTGAGGAGGAAGACTGTGTTGTGTCGCGACATGCCTTAGGCGGACAGCCTGAAACCCACAAGAAAAATTTATAATAACAGAGACGAGAATAAGGAATAATAATAACGAGTTATGGTAAATCTCTATGCTATTTTAATGTTTCAAGTAATGAGTGGGTGTTAATTTTTGACCTGGAGCGTGTTTGATTTTTAATTAAAAAAGCATTAATTTTTCATGATGTTTAGTGAAATGATTTGGTAGTCTGAGGTGGAATGGGGATTCGGGGGAGGGGGACGAAAGGATTGTGGATATTATAAAGCGTTTATAAGGGAGGGGAGACCAAAAAATTTGAGAAACGACTGGCGTCTAAAAAAGTTAACTCATGACAGATGTTAGAGTGCAGCCAATGTTATACATATGTATTATTACAGTGCATTTGATATTACCTAATAGTATGTGTGGTAAAGGCAACAGAGTTTTCTTGTTTATATTTTTGCGTGCAATCACTTTAGTTTGTGTGATTGTTACTGCTTTCATATGAATGTTTACACCAGACTATTTAAAATAAATTAGACATGCTTACAAGGGTGGGAAGTTCAAAATGATCAGTCAATGGGTCGGTGATTGTAGTGTTAAACACGTAACAAATGTAATTTAATATCGCATATGATAGTCTAAATGTTCATCGAACATATAGGGGCAGGCCTAAAGAAAAGAAACATTTTGGTCTCATTTATCTAATAGTGGTGGTCAACAAAATACCCTATACATGATTTATAGATTGTCGTTTTGAATAACACACCGGAGCATAAAGAGCTTTAGGAAAGAATCTATGCCATACTTAACGTCGCATACGCAATATGTAAAATAAAAATAAAAATTTGCAATTAGATTATTTTCCAGAATCGTTCAGCCCTAATCAAATGTAAAAATAATCACTGCATAGTCTTCATTGTATGTATTTATTACAAATGAACTGATTATTGTTAGAGCTACAAAAATTGTTCAGTCACTAAAGGAGAGTGATTCCCTCTTTTATTAATATTAATGATACAGATGGCAGCTTGTTTGTAATGCACGGCTCTAATATATTGTTGCACATCAGATGTTTTTCCCCAACTGTTCCCCAAACGTTCAATTAAGAAATAACCAACTATATTTGCGTGAATACACGCCAAGACAGATATTTTCAAATACAGTAATTCTGTATGTATCTGATGAGTTTCAAGTTGTTATTTTTCTTTTCTTATTATGGATCGGATGTTCACATGTCGGACAGACAGATTACTTCTGTTGTGCGTGCAGGTATTGTGTCAGTCAGAGGAGTAAGTGTATTGAGGATTTGAACCATCAGCACGTCCTGCAACTTTAGTTCTCAGTCATCGCAACTCTTTACAAACTTAAATAAATGAACATAGTTTGTAAAGCACTAAAATATGATTAATATTTAGGCCAATTTAAATAATTTTGTAAAATCTAGACCAGGGGCTTCACCAAGACGGGGGCCGGCATGAGTTAGCTGGCAACACCCTATTTAAAAACCGACACTGAACCAGCTAATCAGCTCATACTAGGATACTTGGAACTTTCCAGGCAGTGTGTTGAGGCAGTTGGAGCTAACTCTGCAGGACCACCGCCCTCCAGGATCAAGTTGGTGACATGATCTGACTATTAGTTTTTTTTATCGATCAACGCATGATTCCACATTAAGTCAGATATTCAGCAACCCACAAAGCGTCATGATCAGCATCCAAAGACTGAATTATTTCGACACGTATCAGGCATAAAATGTCCTTATAATAAGCAGAATATTGAGTAACACAACAAATAAAACTGTTCTTAAAATTTCTGTGATGCCAAGAAAAAATCCTCAGTTTTGCAGATAAATTGCGGAACTCCGGTCTAATGCGGCACAGTTTTCTGCGGTTGTCGTGGCACTGACATGATTTCGCTCTTGTGGATATTAATGTGCCCTGTTTGTTTTATGTGTTTGTTCTGTGGTCTGTTTGCAGTTTCTAATGATAGAAAATACTTTTCTGAACCGAATGATATGAGATTCAGCGGGTGTTTCTGCACCTAAAGTAAATCCAGAGATTATTAAAATCAGTGTTTAGGAAGCAAAACTATGGTATTATTTTGCACAAAATAATAGCATGTAGTGTCAAAAAAATCATTAATTTCAGTATTTATCATGTTATAAATGAAAATGTGAGAACTGTATCTGGAATCCCTTGATATAATCTATCAGTTACAACACTAAACATAAATTACATATTTTCATAATTTTTATGGCTATGACAGTTTTGACAGTCTTTATCTCAGAATTAGCTAGATTATGCGACTTCAGCCGGGGTTTCACAGACGGGGTCACAAATGTGGAGCATTTTGTCTAAGCAATAATAAAAAGACACATTTATTTTATAATTCGTCTTAAATCTCATTTTGTAAAAAAAATTGTGATTGTGGAAATCAAGTATCGCCAAATCAGATCACATCAGCAGAGTTGAGTGAATCATTACATCCCTATAATACATACTATAAAAGTATGTAAATGTTACTAAAATAGCACTGGCTTTAACATTATAACATCTGTTCATTAGAATCTTATAACCTTTCATAGCCATTCGAATTATACAGCCATCTAACAGTCTACTTTGACCGACACTCATACAGATTGTTTTGGTGTCATATACAATGTAATTTATTTGAAATATCTTTTTTTTCCACCTTTACTACAACCTCTGGACTTGTTTTGTATAACATCAGAGGTTATGTTTGCATTACCTATACTGTATTATTAGCAGTAATTTGTTAAGTTAACACCTTTTTCAATAAGTGCAACAAAGCATTCATTTTTTCTTGTACTTTTCTCTTACAGTCCTAGTCAGGGTCCATGCTGCACACCAGAGTGCACCTTTAAGTTCAGCGATGTGAAATGCAGGGAGGAGTCTGAGTGTGCTCTTAAGGGCATGTGCAGTGGAAACGCTGCCCAGTGCCCCACCTCAACGCCTAAAGAAAACTTTACATCCTGCCACACAAATAGCCAAGTCTGCCTTAATGGGGTAGGTGCTGCATCATGACCTGTGTGCTCATTTTGTGCCCTGCCTATAGAACGTTTTCTCTCCCTTGGAATTGACAATGCTATAAAGACTTAATTTCAAGAATTTAATGTCAGTGTATAAACACATTTTTGGGTTTAATAACTCTAATAGAATTTGACCAATTTGTTTTCACATTGACATGAAAGAATATTTTCATGTTGGCCCAAATGAATACACATGAAAACTTCCAATATTTCTCCCTGTATATGTGCATATGTGTGTGTAATAGTTGTCTTTGTTTGAGGACATTTTGTCTGAGAATATAATTTCTTTCACTTATAGGTTTGCTCTGGCTCTATCTGTCAGAAGTATGGTCTAGATGTTTGCACTTGTGCCACTGAGGAGGGGAAAGACGACACAGAGCTGTGTCATGTGTGCTGTATGGCAAAGGGTGAGTAACACATGCTGTTACTGACAGTTTTCTCAAAAATGCAGTCCAGACCCCAACTAATCTCCAGCACTTAACATGTAGCCTTTTTTAATTGTCATAAAACATTTTTGAAAGTTTCCCCTAAAGTAATTGCACAAAAATATATATTATATAATATATAAACAATTCTGAACAGTATTCTTTTAAATCTTACTAATCCCATTCTTTCTTTTTGTCTTCGTAGGTCAGCCCAACACTTGCAGCAGCACTAGCTCAGAGAGATGGGTTCAGTACTTTAACAAAAAGGTCACCACATTACAGCCTGGCTCTCCTTGTAATGACTTCAAAGGTTACTGCGATGTCTTTATGAAGTGTAGGCTGGTGGATGCTGATGGCCCTCTGGCAAGGCTTAAGAAGGCCATTTTCAACCCTGAGCTTTACACAAGCATTGCAGAGTGGATAGTGGCAAGTGTCTCATTTATATAATCCCTAAATACTTTTTCTCTGCATTTGTTTGTGTGGCTTTAATCACTATAAAAAAACATGAGAAGTGATATTTCACTCACCAATATTATTTATCACTTGCAGTGCTCATCTCATTTTAATATTTGTGTTTCAGGAGCATTGGTGGGCGGTTCTTCTAATGGGCATTGCTCTCATCATGCTAATGGCTGGGTTTATCAAGATCTGCAGTGTGCACACACCTAGCAGCAACCCTAAATTACCCCCACCCAGACCACTGCCAGGTAATGTACCCCAAATGATCCCTGTCTAAATCACCGCCTGGTCATAAGTGGCTCAGAATTCCCCCTACCAAACCACAGCTAGGGGTATATCCCAGATGACCACAAACATACACCGATCAGGCATAACATTATGACTAGGGCTGTGTATCACCAGCAAAGATACGATACGTATCACGATACAGGACTGCACTGATGTCACATCAGAAGAATTTAGTAAAACAGCTGTTTATTAAACAATGCTTACTATAGTGCCATTTCTAACTTTTGGCAGAGCAGGCAGCTGACCTCTGCATTATGAAGGGCCTCATAACTGTACCACAGTACAATAAAGGTAATGCCATATGTTTCATGTTTACATTGCTGC
>JADLZN010002483.1:0-28974 GCA_018155175.1 Sinocyclocheilus anophthalmus | reverse complement strand
AGACCGGGGCTAGTTGTCACACAGAGAATTACATTCTGCAATGTAATTTTTTGTATTGTTTTCCTGTTTTTGTTTTTTTTCTGTTAAACATTTAAGAAATGCCACATAAGCAAAAGTCATGTAGCATTTCTGAATATCAACATTTCAAAGACGAATGTGGCATTGTTTTTAAACAACATTTTAATCTACTAGTAAAAGTTAAATTGAGTAACTTACATTTATTGGCACAACATTTCCAGTTATTTGTCAGTTTTTGCTGCCCCGGTGCAATAAATAGTTTCAAACAAATCTGAATCTGAATTGTTATGTGTCACCAATCAACACACACAGTATCGATATTTTGTTCCTGAATCATTTTGAACAAATCAGTTGAATGAATGATTCAATGACTCACTCATAAAGACAGTCACTTGTTTTGTTCCTGAATGAATCATTGTTTTTGAACTAATCGGAATTCAAAGATTCATTTACACAGTCGAAAACATAACTCGCCACACAAACTATGATGAAGGCATGTGGCTTTAAAAAAGAAAACTGAATCTTAAAATGAATTGCATCTTTCCCGGACCATAACAATGTAAATTTGATTTTCTGTAGTCAATATTTCAAGTGAAGCATCAAACTGAGAGAGAATTACATATTATGTGACAACTAGCCCCGGTCTTAAGCATCTATAAATTCTAATGACATGGTTCATCATTATATTTTAAAAATAACAGTTTTTTCCTATGAAACTGCCATTTTTATTGTAAACTGTTGTAAATTGTTCCCCGATGTATTAAACACCAGAATTAGCTTCCGTCCGTAGAATTCATAAATAAGCCAAAGAGGCACATTTACGATTATACTAGACTTTTGGTTATGGCTTTATCATCTGTAAAGCCATCACAGCTGGTGAAGCTTCAAAGATTTTGGAAAACAAATACAAAATCCAGAGCTGTGCTAAAAGATGTTAAATATATGATTTGACTGTCAAAGTACAAGTATGTTTTACAGCGCAATCTGATAATGTGATCTGCCAAGCAGACCTTTAGGGAAGAAAGTAATCCATCATAGAACATAAGCAAAGGAAATAGTATCATATCATGTCATATTTTACACTTTTATTGTACAAAGTCACCATTTCTGGTAATGCAATCAGATAAGGTTGAAAACGATCCAAAACTGGCACTACAGATAACATCAAATTCTCAAGAACCACTGAATTGGGAATGAATCATTTGGCTTTCTGAACTGAATCAACTGATTCACTGAGAAGATTTGACTTTAAATAATGATTAATTAAATTAGACTGTGACAGTTGATTATGATGCAATGCAGTCTTAGTTCATTGTTCATTCTTGTTATTAGTTTTTAAAGGATGTTGTGCAACTGTTTCTGTTATATTCAGGGAAGGGTGTATTTTCAATTTATGAGATTGTTTGTGTAACGTCACTGATTTGTTAGGGTTGAATCGTTAATGTTAGTTAGTACTGATGAGAACCTTGTTTGTTTTAATAGCTTAAGGGTTGTTTCATACGAGTGTGAAGTGCATGATGTTCAGCTAAACAAATAAAACTCTGTTTGTGCAAAAGCTGATGCATCATCATGGACCCAAGACTTGCACAGTACAACAGACCAGTGTTATTTTAGTAATATTTATTTACTAGTTTTATTGATATTAAGAATTAGCTTTATTTTTAATTAAACCGTTTTCATTTTAATTGGTCTTTAATTTTATAGCATTTTTATTAATGTTATTAATTCTATAAGATTTCATTAATTTTATTTTTGTTTCAGTTCAGTTTTAGTTTTCATTTACATTTTAATGCTTACATAAATGTATTTAATATACCTAACAATTATATCAATATAAAGTATCCATGTATCACTGTGAAAAATACTTTGGGAGATTATTGCAAAATCTGGGCGGTCAATTTAACATTAATTTACTGCATTTAAAGCAAAGTCAGTTCATTTGAACATAAATTGTCTGACCAACAGACTATGCTAAATGGATTGTCCATTTCATGTTCAGTTGTTTGAAATTAAAACAAACAATATTCTGACATTTAAAGCTACTTCTGTCAGGACCACTATCGTCAAATATGATTGACAATTAGCATACAGTTTGTATTGGCGGTATGGTTCCGTTCTGGGCAAGGACTGCCTGCGCATCCATGCAGCCTAGCATTGTATGAGAGCAGGGAGAGCAGTGATAACCCCCCAGAGTAAACAGAACAGAATTAACATAAATGTATTGCAGATATTGTTGTTCAATCATTTTATGTACACATTTTTAGAATTAGTCTGATTCAAAGGAGAATGAATCCTGACTGACAGAGGAGGAGCTGGGGATGGAGGAGGTTAATTAGCCATTGAGCAATGCGAAAACTGCTGATAATACTGAGGGATCTTATATATGAATGCTTAGATAGGTGTCGTATTCCCATAGGTTGATGGGGATCAGCTGAGAGTCAGCTGATGCAAGCTTGACTAACGTGACCTACCAGAACTAACGCTACGCTTGATTTAATTTTTGATCAATTAATGTCATAATAATGCTTCTAAACTATTACCCACTTTTCTCGTCAAATATGTTCTAATACAATTAATTAATCAGCATATTATGTAATTCTATTAAAATACCGAATGCAAGACAAGATAACTCCAAACAAGCCACTCAAAAAACTGCTACTTGCTTAATTAGTATTTTCTAATCTCGGGCTTGTGATTACTCAGAGGTGGAAGGGTTAAGCCTATATTTGATTGAGCCAGACTCTCCCATCAATTATGATTATCAAAGTTACTGCTCCTCTGAAAGGCAACCATGTTTTCTTTGCAATTGAGATGGAGCTGCAGCCAATCAGAGAGTGGCTGTTGACCCTGTGGCGGACGGACCCTGTGTTGAGGCAAGTTGGAGCAAAATTCTGCAGGACAGTGGCCCTCCAGGACCGAGACTGGACACCCCTGTTTTAGAGTATCTAGTATCACAAAACATTCGAATTTATTAGATCCATTGCTAATATTTACTATGTTTGTGCTGTTTACTTCCCTCCACAATGATGTCACTTCCTAGAGGATGATGTCATTTGGAACTAGCTTTTGTTAAAGGGGCATTACCAAAAAGTAACAGGATGGAAAGTGATATTGAAGACACAGGGGGGAAAAAACTTTTGAATTGATCAACTAAAACAATATTCATACGAAAACATGCAATGTTTGAAACATTTTAAAATTAAAATGAAGAAAAGGGCTAATTGTAAATAATTTATACAATAATTATAAATTCACAATTTATAGTTTCGTATAAAATATTATTTCTTAATTGTTATAATATAAAACTTATAAATAAATTCTTTAAAATGATTAAACATAAATATATTATATAAAAAAATTGCAATATACCTAATTAGTTTTCAGTTTATTTCCAGTATAATTAAGAAAAAAAAATTGAATTCATGATTTTGTTGTCTCATGCTTACTTTATCTGACCTAAAAATGTACTGAAGAGCTGGAATCAACCTTGTAAGACAGATAATGGGTAAGATAGGTATATTGTAAAATCCATCTACAGATTTGTTTATTATTGATGTGGAGCCATGGAAACGTATGAGTTTTAGAATATTTGGAGAAAGAAACAGCCCCATCTGTAGCATCTCTTGTAAAAGCATCACTTTTATTCCATATAATGGATTATTGCAATTGTGTAATGTGCCGTTGGAAATTCTGGCTGAATCTACCCAAACTGAAATTTTATATGAAAGTCCTTCACATCAGCAAAAAAAAAACAAAAAACAGAAGTGTAAGAAGACACTGTAAGAGAACAAGGAAAAGCACAACAGATGGTTCAGTACTTGAGGCTTTTTCCTTTTTTTGTGCTTGTTGAGGGTTGCAACACTAATGGGTTCTCAAGTGGGGACGGGATAGGTTGAAAGCATCTATTTCCATGTGATCTCCACATTTGACCTTAAAACAGGATGCACATTTATTTTATTGTGCTTTTGTTATTATTAGAAAGCCTTTTTAGGTTATCACAGTTTTAAAGACGTAATGCGCTGCATGCATGTGGCTTCGGTGGAGGGGGTAAATTGCTGCTACCGGTTAGTATGAGTTGACTTAGAAAAATGCCTTTGATCAACCCAAGACAAAACCCTGTGCCTCATAAGAACAAACAGCAAACCTCAAGACTCTAATCACTCATCTGTAATTTGCACAACTCTGCTGAAGGAAGAACAATGCCAATGGTCTGGAATTAGATTCAGCTATAGTTCCAGGTGTGGGATGCAATGTGGTTTTCAAGGTTCAGTCTCATTGGAGGCTTTAACTTTAACATATTAAAATGAAAGAATGCTTTAGTCTTGGTTCACAGTATGTTACTTTATTAAATATATTTTTAATGTAGTCACAAGATTTTTTTACATGTTGTTGTACTATCACAGAGAGGAATAAAATCACTTTCCAGAACATTTTCATTCTCTGTTCCTTGTTGGTGAAATGATCTTACCAACACGTCTGTCCATCTTAAAGTTGAAGTGTGCAATTTCTGTGCAGTGTTACCAACTGAAAAAAAATAAGCTTTTACATAAGTAGGATGATGTTGAATGTCGATGCACACACAAGAGAGAAGAATGAGAAGTGCTGACTCAAGCACATGTCTCAGGACACTTGTGATGCAAGACAAAGAACAGAGTTTGTGTCTCTAAATCACTCTGAATGCAGCCCATGCTTACTGGAACCATGTTTGCTTTGGTCCCTTATCATTACTGAGACAAACTCCAGGATATAAGCATGATTAGGTCCTAGGATTAAGATATCACAGCATGATTGTGTAGTTAAATGCATGTCAAAAAAGTCCATGAATTAGAATAACATCAATATTCACATAATTCATAATTCACAAAATTCAATGCATGCATTTATCAAAAATCTTCTGATTAGTCAAAATGTAATATGATCAATTAAAAAGACTTTTTAGAAAATTAACAGGCCAAAAGATGATTCATGGTTTAAAAATTAGTTTTGTATTTGATGAAGGGCTTGTTTTGTTTCAAAAGGCATCTGCTATGCAAAAGGGAACAGTAAAAGTCCAAGAACACTATGTTTTCAATTCTACAAAATGCTGTCATTTGCTTCCATATTCCATAATTGGTCCTAAAATCTTATTTTGAGTCCGGAGACTCACACTATTTCAACCACACACACACACACACATTTACAAATGCAACACAAAAAAAGACTTAAAGGCATAGTTCAGCCAGTTTAATCACCTGTATGAGTTTCTTTTTCCTGTTGAGCACAAAAGAAGATATTTTGAAGAATGTTGATAACTAAATAGTTGCTGGTAGCCATTGACTTCCTTAGTATGAAATAAAATACTGGAAGTCAATGGCTACCATCAACTATTCAGTTACCAACATTCTTCAAGAAATGTTATTTATAAAAGAAACTTAAAACAACTTGAGGGTGTATAAATGATGACAAAATGTTCATTTTGGGTGAACTGTTCCTTAAACATTAACCTTATCATATGAGAACACATGATAAGTGTCTAGCTTCTAAGATAATTGATTGAAAGTAACAAGTAAAATGATGTGTTACTTTTAGAATTTATTTACTTTCAGAGTTAAAAATCTTTTTTATTCAGACAAATACAATTTAAAATAGAAAAGAGAAAAGGTAATTGTGACATTGTTTTTATTATTTTATTTATTATTTTACATTGCAACTTTATGTAACTTGTAATTGTGATTTTATATCTCACAATGTGACTGGCTTCTTATATGTTTAAATATGAAATAATAAAGGGATATTTTCACCCAAAAATGAAAATTCTGTCACTCACCATTACTTACCCTCATGTCGTTCCAAGCCATTATATTTTTGATGAAATCCGAGAGCTCCATAGACAGCAATGGAACTACCACAATCAAAGTCCAGAAATATAGTATGGACATCGATAAAATAGTCCAAATGACATCAGTGGTTCAACCGTAATTTAACAAAGCTACAAGAATACTTTTTGTGAGCAAAAAAAGACCTACAATTTCTTTTCTTCCGCCCAGACTTCGACTGCATTCACGACAGTACCACAGCATGCGTTGACTATTTTACGATCCATAGAACATGGAGTTCTGGTGTTGTCTCTGCATGATCAAAAGTTATGGATTTCAGCAAATATATTACTTTGTGTTCGGAGATGAACGAAGGTCTTACAGGTTTGGAACACCACGAGGGTGAGTAATTAATGACAGAAATTTCATTTTTGGATGAACTAACCCTTTAAGTCACACTGGGAGATATAAAATCTAAATGACGAGAAATACAATTGAAATTGTAAGATATAAAATAACTAGGGCGCAAAACAACAACAATGTAAGGTCTTGAACCGTGGCGTAGCATTTCAGTAATATTTCAATGACAGCTGAATGTGTTCAGTAGATACAGCGCTGGTGCCAAAGCGGTTGTGAAGTTCAGCTCTATCAGTGAGGCGGTTGTCGCTCTGTAGGAGTTCTGGCTCCAAGGGAGATCTCCTAATGTTGACTGATGTCAGTGAAAGCAACACAAGAGAGCCCATGTCCAGCTCTTCCCCAAGCCCCGCATCTCTCTTTGCTCTCAAAGACACTTCCCCAAGAATGATAAACACGAGCGCGATGTTTGTTTAACAAAGCGAAGCCTTCTGCTGTGATCTGAGCCAAACTCAATATACGTGCAGGCATAAATAGAGACGACATTTATAAGAGACAAGAACGCACACATTTAACACATTGTGCGTATTATTCGAACTCAATGTCTTGCTGTGCCTCCGGACTTCTGCAGAGATCCGAGTTCAGAGCGGACATTAAAATACTTGAATGCAATTTGGAGGCATTTGTGGCTTGAGGAGTCATTCAAAAACGATGATAGATTTTTACAGAATATGCAAGAGAACTAATCACAAATGACATTAAATTCGCTCTGGACCGAAATGTTATGATACAATCAACGCAACAATCTCCAATTCTCAGGCTTCCCTAACATATTTGTGAGCCTCCCACAAGGGTATGACTTTTATTTCGAGCTCCTAGAGAACATTTCTCAAGAGAAACATGTGCGCTGAGTGAGTGTTTGATGTGTACGGCTCAGATTCGGTACGTTGATAGCGGCAGTAATCAGCAGTACAGGCCTCGCTCTACTCCCAAAGAAGCCCTGCAACTGTGGCGTTTTACAGGCTCATTAAAGATGGTGCTGAGACATTGTAAACTCAGCAGGCTTCGTGTTTTCCCATCCTCTGCTCTGCTCCGTCTATCTTTCTCAGTTCTCCACTGAGGAATGATATGCACAATAGGCCAGAGAACAAAAAAACTATTAGCTGAGACTCTGAAGGCTTGTTAATGTGATGTTGCATTAGGAGAGACAGCACGCATTAAAACCAGTCACATGCTGAGAAGTTTTACTGTTCTTGTCTTCTTTTAGTATTTACTTTCTAGCTTTCATTTTCTAAGCAGCTCTTTTACGAAGTAATAATTGAGCCACCTTTGCTCAAACAGCTTAAAGTAGGCCTACATTTGGCTCTAAATGTTGTTTTTACAGCGTCCTTGGAAAAGAGCATTGATGGCCGAGTGATTAATGCATAACTGTTACCAAATTGCAGGTCTTGTTTCAGTTATAGCCTGCTGACCATTGGTATTGTGCTGCATTGCCAATAATTAGGCAAGCATCACTATTATTATTGCTCAAACTTAGGGTTAGGGATTTGAACAAACCCCTAACCCTAAATATTAAACTTTGGTGTCCTGCAAATTTGCACTCAGACGTGAATCATACCTCAAACCATGTGGCTTACTGAGGAGAGTTGGGACTTAATTAAACTTTTGATTTAAGCATAAAGCTAGATAGTCTTAAGATCATGCTAAACACTTATTCCAAACTTAGTCCAAACATTAAACAGGTTGTGTATTGATAAAGAATATATAAATAAATGTATAATAATTAATTAAACGTATTATAGGCCTATGTATAAAATACATGTGTATATGTATGTGTGTGTATGTATATATATGTATATATACTAGTATCTATATATATATATATATAATATATATATATATTTTTTTTTTTTTTTTTTATATATATATATATATAAATTATATATATATTTATTATACCTACTTATCAAGGCTTCATTTATTTGATCAAAAATACAGTAAATTTGTGAAATATTATTACAATTTACAATAACTATAACGATTTGGCAAACATAATTTAAATGTGTGATGCAAAGCTGAATTTTCAGCAGCCATTATTCCAGTCTTCTGTGTCACTTGATCCCTCAGAAATCATTCTAATATGCTGATTGGTGATAAAAGAAACATTTATTATTATTTTAAATGTTGAATAAGTTTTGAAACTTATATTTTTTGTGAAATCTGTGCCATTTCACTTTCTTAGGTTACTAGAAAAGGTTGAAAAGCATCGTATTCTGAGTATTCTTTATACTGTCACTTTTGATAAATTTTGATTTATCCTTGCTGAATAAAAGTACTCATTTCGGTAATATATTCATACATTTTTTTATTCATTTCAGCAAGTAGAAAGTATCTGGTGTTATGTTGATAAATGAATCGTTGTGAATGAATCGGTTAATGAATGATTCAAAGAATTGCTCATAAACACATTCACTTGTCGCCACCACCTGGTATAACAACGTAAACATGCAGAGAGTCACTGCAAAATCCCCACCAGTAATGCATGCATAATAAAATAGTGCACTTTTTTTCTCTGTTAAATGAAGATGTTTTCACAGCTTCACGTTAACAATTCCTTCTTTTCCTCAGCTCCAATATATTTTTTTTCTATACCAATCAGAGCATTAAGCCAAAAAGCCTGTGAATAGAAGTGGAGAATGTTCAATTCAGAATTCAGCTTTTTGGCTTAATGCTCTGAAGGTTCTTTTCTTGTTATTCAGCATCCAGTGAGGCTCCCACTCAAAGGGGTCTGGGGCTTTGCCATATCTCAAGCTGCTCTAAATGGGACGTACAATCGCTAATCCCTTGGCCTTTGAAGAACTCTTTTCCAGGGAGATCTTTGGTCCTCGGCTATTACACAAAAAAATAAGCAAAGACTTCAAATGGCTCCTCGTGCTTTCCATACACTTAAATTTATTTAATATTGTTTCTAGTAACAGCTGCCGTGGAGCAGCCTTCCAGTTTTGTATCTAGCTTGAAATAATAGTGTTCTGGATAGTTGCTAGCATTCCCTAGTGTGATATTCCAATATTATTTTAGCAATATGAAATATACTATAATGTCAATTGATATGTTATACATTACATTATATATTGTAATTTTTTTAAATGTGGGGGTTAATTATTAATTGTTATTATTGTTGTTGTTTTTGCCACAAGGGTTTATAACCATGTGCTCACTGTTGCACATAAAAGCAACACTGAACACTATGTGCACATACAGTAATAACTGGTAAAAATAACTATTTTAATAAAACACAATCTGATTTTTCACACAGAGATTTCTTTTAACATAATTTTTATTATTTTAATTCAAATGTGTTCTTACCTATTTGTTTTAAATATATTGTTTCATTGAATTTTTTCACCATATGACAAGTAATTAATTAACAGGTTTTTACTGTAGCATTGTGAAATACAGTTTCTTTTAAGGTTTAAGAACATTTTCTACAGTGCACAAAGAGATACAGTGTACAGCGTCAAAGCAAGGGTCACAGTTTTGTTTTTCTTCAAAATAATTTCGCTGTCCTGCTTTTACACAAGATTATGTTCCACAGCTTTTCTTCTCAGCTCTCTGCTTCACACATTCATTCATGACAGGGATAAAAAAGGAAATCGTTTTATGTGGTAAATATAAATACAGTGATCTTCGTATGGCCAAGACTATTTGCCTGATGCTGTACAGTTTACCTGCCATCCCCTCCAATCGCTGTCCTGTCAGATTCTCCAGCAGAGTTTTTGTCTGGTAATTGAATTTGGTTGTTTATGCCTCCTTTCTGTCTCAGTGCATGCAGGTGATGTGCTATCACCACTCACCCTTCACACTCATTTTCATGCGCTCAGCACATGATTAGGTGTCATTTTATAATTCACACATCCATCCAATAAGCCCCTTTTCCCTTTGTCAGGAAGATGAATGAGGCCAGAACTGGGATGCTCCTTCACAATTATTCAGTTTTCATTTTAAAGAATAGGTGGCAAGAATGAAACATGGGATTTTAATTATGTCAAGAATAGAGGCTAACACAGAGTTTATGTAAAGGATAACAATAAATAAATAAATAAAGGGACATGAAAAATTGATTTGAAATGATTTATGGGAGAAGACTGCGGCGTGAACAGTGCTAAATCCAGGTGTAAACAGGATCCAACACGTAGTGAGAGGCAATCATGATACACATGTGCTCACATCACATAGCATTTAAGGAATAGTTCACAGAAAAAATAAAGTTTACGTAATGCTAAATTTCTGTAAATCTGTTCTGATGAAGAAACAAACTCATCTACATCTTGGTCTGAGGGTGCGTACATACTCAACTACTGCATTAAAAAAACTTGCCAAACTGTTGACTGCGTTTTACATTTTCTGAATTTTGGAAAGATTATAACTATAATTACCTAATATTTTGAGATATTAAGGCATAAAGTGCATGGTGCTGGATGAAAAATTCCGAATTAATTGCTTGGTTCTGAAGACTTTGTGTTAGTCTCAGTGTAGATCACTGAAGCACAAAGGTGTGTAAAACAGATTTAGATGATCTGAACACAGATTTACAGTGCCAAAACCGAAAGGTTTTTTTTTAATGCCACATCATCTATAAAGATTCTTGCAAAGTAAGAATTTAAGATTTTATTTTGTACTTGATTTTCTTGCTATTTAAAATATTATACTTAAATATGATAGATGGAGCATCCAGATACCGAATTACAAATTACACCTCAGGAATTTTGAGTAACATAACTGCTAATGGCCAAGTTTGTTGTTTCTTGTTTGTGTATTGTAATGTAGTAAAATCATAATGACCTCATAATTTGTAGCTATTATTTCATGGCCAAATTATGCATGCTGTATAAATTAAGCACAATAATCCATCATCAAATGCAGAGTGCATTCATTCGACTGAATTGCATGAAATATAAATTAACCACGAGAACCTGCTGAGGAAATGACAGTTTAATGCGAGTATATATTTGAAAGAGAGAGTACTTATTTCTTTGAAGAATCATTTTGCTACAATCCCCACTGAGACTTCCCAAAAGCAAACAATATTTTAATAAGTTTAGCCAGGGAAAATAGTTATCCAAAAGCCTCAACTGGCATTTCAAAGCTCACAAAGGAGTGTGCAAAATGATTACTGAATACCACAAAGCTGACAATTATTCTTCTATTAGTGTAGCTAGCTCAATCTTAATTGAAATTTGGCCCATTTCTTAGGTAGCTGATAATTCCCCCAATACAAATTATTCACAATTCCTCAATTTCAATTGATAGCTGCAACATTATTTAGATTTCTTAAGTAATTAAAGACAATTTTAGATCTTTCACAATGGGAACCATAATATCTTAAAAAGGTGATGCTGGGGATAACATAATGTGCTGTGATATGTGCATCTGCTGATAAAGGAAGACTGGAGTGTCAAGCCTTCTGTCGGTCTATTCTATAATTTTCTCATTATAGTCTCACATCTGGTATCGATGGCACAAGGCCAGACACTCAAGCACACGCACACCAGGGAGAGTTGACATAAGCAGAGAGTTTACTAAACCACTGAAGGTCCTGCTAAACTAGTTTTATAGCAAAAAATTAAAACAAAGGGACGAGTTTACCAAATGAGTGTGCCTATTTTACACATTATTTCACCCAAAATATCTGCATCTTAATCACTTATCAGTGGTGGTAGTCTGAGCTGATCCACAAGATTGGCAGTTAAAGTGTGCAAAGTGCATTGGAGTCCAAACAGCAACAATGATAACTTTGACTTTCATTAAATGGACAAAAAACAACAACAACGCAACAATGAGGCATTTTTCAAAATATCTTTTTGTGTGTTTTTTTTGTCCCACGGAATAAAGAAAGTCATACAGGTTTGGAATGACATGAGGGTGAATAAGTAATGGCAGAATAATCACAATGATAGAAGTCTTGTTAATCACATAGCATTGGAAATTTCAAAATTTTTATTCCAGAATTAAATGCCTGTTTAGCAAAAAAAGTGTTCATTGTGCACTATATTGTATGTTTCAGAAAGCAATATTTGTGGGACAAATCTGAGTTCTTACCTCATATGCCTGTTATTTCTGCAACCTCTGATGCAGGAACAAATCACACTGCTGTTTATCTGTGTGCCACAGTTCTCAAGATCACAGGGCAAAGAGAAGAGTGTGAAGAGTGAGTGCGTCACCTACCTCTGTATGTTCAGTATGCATGTTTACAATATAGGCTATAACCGATGGACATCACATATGCATTTCAAATCAAAAGCAGATGAGAAAACATTCCAAAGGTGTCTTTTGCACAAATTTCATGAATTACATTTATTCTTAAATATTATTACGTTTTTGGGGAGTCACACCACAGAACGTCTCGGTTACGTATGTAACCCTCGTTCCCTGAAGGAGGGAACGGAGACGTCACGTCGGAGGACGACAAATTGGGATCTCGCTTAGAGGGACCAATCTACTTCGAGTCTAAACTAAACGAGCCAATGCACATTGGCATGCGATTATTGCATCCAGCTGCTGCTGATCACAGCGTGAGTATAAGTAGGCAGCAGATGCAGCGCATATTCAGCTTTTCGCTGAGGAGCCGAGCGGTGACCCGGCCGCTCAGAGGTGGTACAGCAGCCGTGGCGATGGGAAGTGACGTCTCCATTCCCTCCTTCAGGAAACGAAGGTTACATACGTAACTGAGACATTCCCTTTCAGTCAGTCACTACGAGTCAGCGGAGACGACGAATGGGATCATACCAAAAGGAACAGCTATGCCCCTTCCAGTGTCCATGTGGAAGCCCCTGCGCCCACCTACTTTTTGGGTAGGCAGGGCCTGCACAAGGAGACAAGTTACGTACTATGGCAATACCATGAGTAAGCCTGGATAACACTGGGGAAAACACACCCGGTCTACTGGGAACAGGGCCGTTACGGAAGCTCGAACCTTCTCGAAGGAGGTTTCAGAAGCAATACACATATGGGCATTCCTTAGGTGCATATGGAAGAATTGAGGTGATTGTAACCCTCTTGGAATGGTAGAAGTCTGCCGGGGAAACACGGGCTTTGAGGCTATACCGTGGACTTTACACATTTGGGATCCACTTAGGTCTTGTATATGGAACCCAGCCTTCTACCGGTTTTGAGGATTCAGCGAGTGAAGGCCTGGCACGGGCGCTCCGCCACGTCTGGCTGCCGAGGGGGCGGAGGAGCTCAACAGGGTCTACTATTTGGACTCTCTGGAGTGGTTTTTGCAAGCCGACCCGAAACCGGGGCCTCTCAGTGCTTCTACCCGTTTGAGGTGAGAACACAGGGAGGATACCAGCTCCACACGAAGGCTATAAAATCTGACGAACGTGTTAGGGGTCGCCCAGCCAGATACAGATATCCGCCAGCGAGGCGCCACAAGCCAGCGCCCAGGAGGATGCAACACCTCTAGTTGAGTGAGCTCGCAGCCTGAACGGGCAGGGCACACCCTGTGCATGATAAGCCAGGGTGATGGCATCCACAAACCAGTGGGCCATCCTCTGCTTAGAGACGGCATTCCCTTCTGCCGGCCTCCGTGACAGACAAAGAGCTGGTCTGAGGTCCTGAAGCTTTGCGTCCGGTCAACGTAGCACCTTAAGGCTCGGACGGGACAGAGCAAAACTAGGGCTGGGTCTGCCTCCTCCGAGGGCAGCGCTTGCAGGCTCACCACCTGAACCCTGAAGGGAGTAGCGGGAACCTTGAGAACGTAGCCAGGCCGGGGCCTCAGGGTTACCTGGGAATCAGCCGGCCCAAACTCTAGGCACGAATCGTTGACCGAAAATTCGTAGGTCCCCTACCCTCTTGATGGAGGCAAATGCAAGCAGGAGCAGAATTTTCATTGAAAGAAACTTTAGCTCAACCGCATGCAAAGGCTCAAATGGGCCCTGCTGTAGTGACGTGAGCACCAGACTCAGGTCCCAAGAAGGTATAGAGGGGAGCCGTGGAGGATTTAACCTTCTCGCCCCCTTAAGGAACCTGACGACCAGGTCATGCTTCCTCAACGACCTCCTTCTACGGGGTCATGGTTAGCAGCGATTGCAGCGACATAAACTTTAAGGGTGGAGGGAGACAGCCTTCGCTCCAACCCTTGCTGCAAAAAGGAAACCACAACCCCGATTGGGCATCTCCGGGGGTCTTCTCAGCAAGAAGAACACCACTCAACGAACAGGTCCCACTTCAAGCGTAGCTCTCGCTGAAGTGATGGTGTCAACTACCTCTTGGGGTAGGCCACTCAGAACCACTGCGTCCCGTCCAGGGACCGGACATGAAGTTTCCAGAGGTCTGGATGCGGGTGCCAAAGGGTGCCCCATCTCTGAGTCAGTAAATCCTTCCTCAGAGGAATTGGCCAAGGAGGGGCTGTCGCGAGGAGCAGTAGTTCTGGGAACCAGGTCCGGGAAGACCAATAGGCCACCAGCAGGACCTGCTACTCGTCCTCCCTGACCTTGCACAGCAAATGTGCCAGAAGGCTCACTGGGGGAAAACGCATACTTGCGAAGGCCCCGCAGCCAGCTATGTGCCAGTGCGTCCGTGCCGAGTGTTCCCTCGGTCCGGGAGTAGAACAACTGGCAGTGAGAGGTTTCTGGAGAGGCAAACAGGTGTACCTGAGCGGCTCTGAAACGTCCCTAAACCAGCTGGACCGTCTGGGGATGGAGTCGTCATTCTCCCGGGAGCGCAGCTCGAGACAGCTCGTCGGCTGCCGGTTGAGCAGCCCAGGAATGTGAACAGCACGAAGCGACCTCAGATGCTTCTGACTCCAGAGGAGGAGGTGGCGGGCGAGTTGCGATAAGCGACGGGAGCGCAGACCACCTTGTCAGTTGATGTACACAACGGCCGCTGTATTGTCCGTGCGGACTAGTACATGCTTGCCTCGTAAGCGCCCTTTGAGATGGCCCCGGGCAAGGTGCACTGCCAGCAACTCGAGGCAGCCAGTGCAGTTGGGGCCCCGTCCAAACCCCTGACACTGCAAGCCCGTTGTACGTGGCCCCCCAGCCGGTGGTTGAGGCATCCGTGCAAACCACAGAATGCCTGGAGACCTGCTCCAGGGGCATTCCTGCCCAGAGGAACGCAAGGTCTGACCACGGGGTGAAGGTTTGGCGGCAGGCCGGTGTAACTTGGAAAAAAAAAAAACCCCGGAAGGTGCCACGTGGCCACCCACCTCGGGACTCGGCCATTGGAGCCAGGCGCAGCGGTCTCATATGGAGCAACCCTAGCGGCGTGACTGCTGCCGTAGCTTCCCTTATGCCCCAGGAGCCTCTGAAACTGTTTCAGTGGGACCGCCATCCTGCTCTTACCGAGTCCCCTCCATACCGGGAAAAGAGATCCTCTGCGTCGGGGAGAGTTTGCTCTTTTCCCAGTTGACCCGAAGGCCCAACAGGCTGAGGTGTGAGAGCACCAAGTCCCTGTGTTCGCACAACTGATCCCGAGACTGCTTCGTCGAGGTAGTTTGGGAATGCGAATGCTCTGTTCTCTTAAGGGAACAAGGGGTACCTCCGTAACTTACGTGAAGACACGGGGCAACAGGGACAGCCCGGAGGGCAGGACCTCGTACTGATATGCTCGTCCTTCGGACGCGAACCACAGCAATGGTCTGTGGTGCGGAAGGGTCGACACATGAAGTACGCGTCCTTCAGGTCGACCGCTGCAAACCAATCTCGGGGACGGATGCACCCGAAGATGCGTTCCTGCGTCAACATCTCGAATGGTAACCTCTGTGAAGGGCCCGGTTCAAGACACGCAGATCCAAGATTGATCGTAACCCACCGCCTTTCTTGGGTACAATGAAGTAGGAGCTGTAAAACCCCGTCTTCATATCGGCTGGAGGGACCGGCTCTATCGCATCCTTCGTCAGTAGGACTGCGACCTCCGCCCACAAGACAGGACCATCAGCCACCTTCACTGTTGTGAAGCGGATGCCACTGAACTTGGGGGGGGACGCCGGGCGACTGAATCGCATAGCCGAGCCTGACGGTTCGAAGGAGCCATCGAGACGGGCTGGGTAGCTCAAGCCAGGCTCCCAGACACCGCGCCAGTGGCATCAACGGAACTACAGGCGTACCCGCAGTGGGGCAACGTGGAAAAACGCAGGGACCCGGCCCGGGCGTCTCGTAGCCGGTCCGAGGCAGGGTCTGGTGTGTGTATCACTGACCTGCGTTCGAGCAGAGGGTGCGTTGGTAGTCCGTTGGTTCGTCCTCCCGATCCGCCCACTGCTGCTCGCTGGTGAGAGAGGAGGGTGAGTGTGATACGCACTAGATCGTCCACAACCCCAGAAATAGAGGCATGGCTTTGTGAGAATTGGGTACCACCGACCGAGAGGTCAGTGGTGAAAAGATTCTCCGCCTGGCCCTCCTCCGGGGGAGGGAGTGGTTTGCTTACCATCTCCTGAAGAGCACGTGCCTCCACCTCTGGGTTGCCCGTCTCCGGGGCTCTTGCTCTCTCGCTTGCCACCAGGTTGGGCGGGGGCCTGGACGGGCGGGGGCAGCTGCCCTCGACCGGGCTCCACGGCACAGACTTGCGGAGGGCCGCAGGAGCGCGGCTCTTGTTATGGCGGTGCAGGGGGTGCCGTCCTCGGACGGACGGCAAGCAGCGGCAGCCGGGCAGGATGTACCTGATGGCTCAGTTTGCTTTGGTAGCGGAAGAAACGCTGGCAAGTTCTCCCCGTGTAGCCGACAGGCCGGCGGGGACACGGGGGGGGGGCGTTCAAGAAAGAATCGGTCTGTCCGTCTCGCGCATGTCACAGCCAAGTCACAGCCGAAATGGTGCTCCCGGAAACACAAATAGTGGACACGGCACGACCCAGAGACCGCGCCGTAAACTTCGTCGCTCGTGGCGCGAGGTCCGCCGCGGTTCGGAGTTCTCTGCGAACTTCTGGGTCTTGACCACCCTCGTGCAAGTCCGTCAGTGCCTTGGTCTGGTGCACTTGCAATCACGCCATAGTGTTTAAGGCGGAGGCAGCTTCTCCACCGGTTGTTTAGGCATCGCTGGCCAGTCGAGTACCTGCAGACCCGGGAGGGGAGGCACGGTTCGACCTGCTGGGTGGAGGCGGTATTAGGAAACTGCATCGCAACCGACCGCTACACTGGGGGGACCCTTGTAACCCCCTAGCTCCCCCACCATCGAGGGTGGTGAGGGAGGAGGATCCAGCAACTCAGTTTCCGGCAGTAAAAAGGTGCCATCCACAACCTGTTGAGCTCCTCATGCACATCCGGGAAGAAAGGCACCGAGGCGGGGCGCTGAGAACCAGCGCGGACCACCACGAGAACCAATCGTGCAACCTTGAGAGCTCAGGACACGGTGGAAGTCTCCACTCGAGCCCTACCCTACGGCGGCCCGGGAAAGCATAGACATTATTTCTGGATCCGATCCAGTCATTGCTACGGTCCCAGAGGAGAGCAGAGCAGTTGAATCTTCCTCTCCAGAAAGCTCTGTCTCACCCTCCGATGCTGCAACCGACACCCGATCGTCGGGGGGAGCCTCGGAAGAAAAAGGTGGTACCCCCCAGAAGGGTCCAGCCTGCTCTACTGAAAGCTCCACTGGTTTCGCAGTGCCGGCGGGTTCGGCATCCCCGGAGGGGAATTCCTCACAGTGACCGTAAGACCAGACCGCCCACCGCCAGAAAAAGGACGCCACCAGAGGGAACCCCAGATCTGGGCAGTGGCACGGGCACTCCGCCCCCTTGCAGGTAACGGAGTCCGGTCCGCAACTCCGAGATGGTCATCCCCCCGCAATGGGAGCATGAGTCATCCACGAAAACCACCTCAGCATGCTTCATGCCCAGGCACAAGAGGCAGCGATCGTGACCATCACCCCGCGCCAGGTAACGACCGCATCCAGAACCCACGGGTGATACGTTGTCTATAGCAAGAACCACATCATCTTTACAAAGACGTAACATCAAGTTTGCCAAGCAACGTCATCTTTAAAAAGACACACCCGAAATTGCTCTCTTAGGGGAAAAAGCTCTTTTAGCGTGATGAGGCGCACAGGGGAGATGATCATCTGCAACACAAACAACCATCATGTGCAACCCACTCGACACGGGAAACCACCACCGCTGAAGCGTCGTCCGCCAACACAAAGAGCTCTCCAAGAGCGCGCTGAACTCATTCAGTCTTCTTCTCTCAGTAGAGTAGTAAAGCGAAACGGAAGTGATCGCTCGGCTCCGAAGCGAAAAGCTGTATGCATTGCACCTGCTGCCTTATTATATTCACGCTGTGATCAGCAGAAGCTGGATGCAATAATCGCATGCCAAAGTGCATTGGCTCATTTAGTTACACTCGAAGTAGATTGGTCCCTCTAAGCGAGATTCCAATTTCGTCGGTCCTCCGACGTGAAGTCGAGAGTGACCGACTGAAAGGGACATTCTTACAAACCGAGCTAACCAAAAATAAATAATTAAATTATTTTAATCAAGGAACAAACATAAAACATGGTCCTAATAGAAGTATAGTAATAATTATAAACACATATATATTTTTTAAATGCCATTAATGTAAAATACTAAATCAACTATTATATTTGTGTTTTGACAATTTTTTTAAGTATAGAAATATGGAAAATAGAAGTATTTTCAAGTCAATGAATAACCAATGGCAGACAGCACAGAATCCTAGTAAAAGAGATTCATCTGACAGGTAAATTAATTCTATGAGTTATATACAGGCATATAAATATTTAAATATTTACTCCCCAATTTTTAATTTAACATATGTCATAATAGCAATGCTATGAATTGATATTGTATGATTTCACTTAAGTCTAGGTTTGATGAAAAGTGAAAATATCTAAAGTACACATTTAATGCACAAAATGTTTGAATAAAAATTCATTAATTACATTAAATATCAAATAAAAAAAATAACACTAGTAACAACAGGCCACTGCGGCCTTCTGGGATATTCAAATTAATATCAAATTAAAAATAGAATAAACCTTTATCCCCCCCCCCCAAAGCGTTGACGATGAGTTTTGTGCCTTATACAGGCCTTCAAAGTCATGTTTCTTTTTTTAACATTTTGTTATGTTGCTGCCTTATGATAAACTGCTTTAAATTACTTTTTTCCCATATCAATCTACACTCCATGCACCACAATGACAAAGCAAGAAACACAAATTTACTAAAAAAAAAAACAGAAATAATTGCAATGAAGTATTCACCTCCCTTTTCTGGGACACTTGAAATTTTGCTCAGGAGCATTCATATATCATTTGTAGATGTTACTACTCTTCGAGTGGAGTTAACCTGTGGCAAATTCAATTGAACGGGTATGATTTGGAAAGGCACACACCTCTTAATAAAAGGTCTAACAGCTGATAATGCATTTCAGAGCAAAAACCAAGCCATGAGGTCAAAAGAACTGCTTGTAGAGCTCAGAGACAGGATTGTGTCAAGACACAGATCTGGGAAAGAGTTCAGAAAAAATTCTGCTCCATTGAAGGTTCACAGAAGCATGTAGACTCCGTTACCCTTAATGGAAGAAGTTTGAAACAACCAGGACTCTTCCTAGAGCTGGCCTCCTGGCCAAAACTGAGCCATGGAGAAGGGGTTTGGTTAGAGTGGTGATTAGAAGCTTGATGGTCACTCTAGGAAATTACAGAGGAAAAACCTGCAACACTACGGATATAGGTTATGGCGGTGTGGCAGATCAATCCTCTCTACGTGAAGACACGTGAAAACAGAATAGGAAAATAAAACAAATAAACCTAAATGACTCTCAGACTGTAAGAAACAAGATCTCAGTCTGACGAACATCAGTTCCAAACATCATGTTATGGAGGGAAGCAGCACTGCTCAACACCTGCAAAGTAGCATCCCAAACAGAAAGTCTGGTGGTATAGCAACTCATGCTGTGGGATAGTTTTTCAGGGCAAGGGACTGGTAGGGACTCTTCAGCGTAGAAGGAAAGCTCAATGCAGCCACACATAGAGAGAGAGACTTAGTCCAGAGCATTCAGAACCTCAGGCTGGGCAGAAGGTTCACCTTCCAACAAGCACACAGCATGGAGTGGCTCATGGACAACTCTGTGAATGTCCTTGAGTGGTCGCCAGGTTGGGCTGAAAACCACTACTTCTGAAGCAGCGAAACTTGAAAATGTCGTTCAGCCCCCATCCAAACCTGACAGAGTTGAGAAGTGAAGAGGTAAGACGAGGAATGCAGACAATGCCAATGCAAGTGTGCAAGCTTGTCGCATCATACCAAAGACGTGAGGCTGTGAGTGGTTCAATAAGTAAATGAGGTAAGGTATGAATATTAGGCACAAAGACTTATCAGTTTACTTTTAATAAATTTGCAAAGATGTTAAAAACCTGTTATTTGTTTTGTCATTATGGTGTATGGAGTGTAGATTTATGTGGGAAAATAGTAATTTAAAGCAGTTTAACATAAGTCAGCAACATAACAAAACGTGAAAAAACAGGTATGAATGCTTTCACAAGACACTGTGTATATATGTATAATACATATATAATGTATTATACTGTAGTACTGCTGTTAAATAAACCATAATACAGAACAAATGAGCAAGTGCTCTAATCCTTGGTCCAGCAGATGGCTGCAGGCTTAAGCATTTGAATACTAATGTCCCTTTGGTCCACTTCAACCTTCTCTCAGTCACAGCTCAGTTCTGCTGCTCTCTCTGGATGGAGTTTTCCCTCACCAGCTCTGTTTGCGCTGGTTTGTCAGATCTCCTCGAGTCTTCTGGCCCTAGTTCTTGTACCACAACACAGCACAAAGTCTTCTGGTCATGGGTTGTCGGGGAGAATAACAACATCAGCACTGCTTTTGGCATCTGCAGTAAATGCTGTTTTCTCATGGGTTAAAACACAGCCTGTAAATATTTTCACAGAGGTGTACATCAATATCCACGGTGGCTGATATTGATTTAACGTTTCTGGTGTAAAGGTGAGGGAAAGGATTTGACGATTCAACACATCGGTCTCCATCTCATGCACACAGGAGGTTGTCAAACTCTTCATGTGCTTTTGTCTGATCTTGCAGGTTCTCGTTCGCACTGCTGCATTAAGTATTAAGTATGTCTCTTGCTGTTTTCCAGTAGCTGGAAAGCACGTCTGCCCATGGAGCTGCAGGTTACAAGAGAAGGTTTGACTAATGCACCTATCTCGTGCTCTCCTGCGCTCTTTAAATGGTTGACAAGATGAATCACATCATTCTCGTTGCAGCACTCTAAAATGAAAAGCAGGTTTAATTTCATGAAGCCAGGGGAGAATGGCTCTAAAAGTGACTCTTACTGCATACGATATGAAACATGACGCTTAATTTTAAACGGTTGGAATGTCTTCTTGGAAAACAGCTTAAGCTCATGTTCTTCTGTTTTGCTCTTTGTGTAAGGTTTGCAGTAGGAATATTTCAGGTCAAATACAACTAATGCTCTGGCAAAAACATTTTGTGATTGCACTTTTTTATTTTTTGGATCTACTTTTTATTCTGTTTTCACACAAAATGTACATTTTGTACATAGAATATGTACATAGAAAATAATTTTGACTCATCTTTCGGTTTGAAAAGGCAAAGAAAAACATGTGCAAGTCATGCAAACTATTCCAAAGAGTTTAAAAGTAGATATGTCAAGCATTTACCTTTCATTTGAAGTGGTGCTTTTTTTCTAGGTGTATAAACCTAGTTTGCTAATTTTAAAGCTGTACTGTATGGATAGCCACATCATGTCTCTTCCTGGTATCCATGTACAAACAAGCAAAAGTTAGACTTTGTATTATCAACATAAAATCTGGTACATTTTGCATCTTAAAGGTGGAATACACTATACCACACTTTCAAGTCTTTCTGAACACAACAAACTCATGTAGAAACACGCATCTCATTGCTAGGAGATGAACAACAAATTAAAATGTCTCACAATATCAAATGCTCAATATCTTGTGACTGGATGGATTCAAAGTCTGAAGGTAAACATTCTGAGTTTTGATATAAATTTGAATGTGTTTTTTGTTGAGTGTCATTTGATACATCAAGCTTTTATGGCTCATATAGTATAACAGAAGAATATGGAGCTCAAACTGAGCAAAAATATGCAATTTGGTGCAGATGCTGATATTTATATGGTGAAAAAGTCAGATTAAATTATGATAGCTTGAAATGTAAATCAATGAGATCATGTATAGCAGACTACTTAAATAAAATGCATATAAATATCAGTTGACAATATAATATCACTCTAAAATATCTTAGCAAAACATGTAATACAAATGAACATTCCTCAGAATCCAGATGTATCATGTTTTGTTTTAATGTGATGTATCACATTATAACATAATATTTAAAAAAAGAATAATCATATAACCCTAAGGTTTCTTTTAACTCTGACTTGTGTGAAGTTTGTGATCATACTGTCCGAAGTTGAAACAGTTTTTTAAAAAACTTGCTTATACTTTTGAAATACTTTGTGCACGATTCATGAAACCTGACTGTGACATTTCTCACCTACCAGAGGTGTCCTCAGCTTAGACGCACAAGCAGCCTCTGAAATCACACTTAAGACTTTCTGAGTCTTCAATCTCCAGTAGCAAAGCCACCAGATTCAGTCCAAGAGATGCATGAGAAACCATGTGATGTCAGCCGGTCATGTTAGAACAGTGGGAGTGTGAACGTGTGTGAAGATCACCTGTTTAGACACCTCATTTTCAATATTTCATTTCTATTCATGGCTACTCACTGCTATGCAAGGAGATGGTCTCTAAGAAGAACTGTCATAGAAATAACACTTCTAACTTCATATAGACAGTGTTGCTGTCAAGAGCATGTGAGTATGGGCTTTAAAAAAGTATTAAATGCAGAGTTGCAACTTGGAACTGATTGGAACTTGCACAGCTGGTATATAGAGCAAATAACCTTTACAATGACTGTAGATAACCTTTAAAAGTGTGAAACACACAAACACCACCCACAAACACAGTGCTGCCTGCAAGTCATCTAGGGACCACAAGAAGTCCTTGCTTTTTGATCCAGCAGCTTTTTTCCCCCCTACAGCCTTGCATTTATTTGGAAACATTTAATCATTCCTGACTTCTCAAGTCACTGGTTTATACGCAAACATCACCTTATTACTAGTCAGTGGAGCAGAGGCACCACCAAGTGGAGAGATATATGATATACATCACAGACTCACAGGAAATTGTAAAACATTACTTTATATTGACATTATATTTTTATATACTTCAAGAAATCACAATAGTTAGAGCTGTAGGTCCATGTCTATTAGCTTTGAAATCATCTGTATGCTAGTATATGTCTTCTGCAACATACAGAGCAAAGAAGAAGAAAAAATAAAGTCTTCCCCTTCCAGCTTGTGACATTACTCATGTTTTAGCTATTGTAAAATGGGATATATCCCATTCATATTTTCTGTTTAATAAGAAATGTCAACATTCAGTGGGTAAGAAAATGTTTGTCAGCCCATTCCAGTGGGGTCTTTAAATATACATGTGTTAGCTCTAAAATGAAGGCTGTAGCTAAAATAGAAAACACTGTCACTGCGTGGCATTTGTGGCCTGCAGCTCACTGTGAGGAAGCTCAGGGTGCAGTATTGCCTCTGTTTGGCCATCAAACGCCCCCTAGTGAAAGACAGATGGTTAGATTCCTCATCGGGCAAAGCAGCAAATAAGACATGTGATCGACAGAAATCACAAGAAGTCCACACTTTGTCATTGTGTTGTCTGCAAATTTTAAAAGAGCCATGAGAATATTTACATATTTACAATTTGAAGTGATGATCTACACTGAAAAAAGCAGGTTACCTACAAATGGTAACCACTAAATTAACTGGTTTTAGTCAAGTCAATTAGAAAAGGTGTAACACTCTTGAAGAAATCCAACTTTATTGTTTAACCAATAAAGTTGGATTTCTTAAAGAGTGAGTGTTGCACCCTTTCTAATTGACATGGCTTTTTGAATTATGGTTGCCCCTCCTCTTTTGTTGTCTGTATACATCAATTTATGCCAACAAAACAATTTTTATGGGTTAAATCAAGTAAAAATAGCTAAAGGGGCTGTATTTATTTATTCATTTACTGTACTGAATCGTAAAAATGCCTTAACTAATATGTTTGCAGATCATTTGGGAAACTACTAAGTTTTATCAAATCTAATTTTATACAATCTAAACTTTTAGTGAAAAAAAAAACTATTTAGTGGGGAAAAAATAAAAGTGAATAAGTGTAGGACTAAATCTGATAAAATGTTACACATTGCTCTCTGTATTGTAACATACATTCATGAAAAACAAGTAAATTTTATATATAATATATGCATGGAGTCGGAGGCCTCTCACTACGAGGTGCGCAAGCCCCTGGCTCAAATTGATGAAAAGTTGTTGAAAATCCTGTCTGAGGCTGAACAGGATTTGGGTCTTGATTGGTCACTCCCCAAGCAACCAGCCAAGAACAGGTTGAACATGCGGTATCAGGCCCCCAGGTTGCCGCCCCCCAGAGACCCGCTTCCTTTTTCACTGAGGTCTATGGGGAGATCTTGCGGTCTTGGCGCTCCCCCTATTCAGCCCGAGCAAAAGGGATCGCGTATGCTCTCCTCTGTCGACGGAGACAACCGCTGGGGCTACACTAAGCCGCCACCCGTCGAGAAAGCAGTTGCAGCACATCTTTGTCCGTCCGCACGTGGGTGGAAATCTGCGCCTTCGCTTCCGTCGGAGCCGTGCCGCACCACGAGCCACAACGTGGATAAGGTTCATATGGCAGCCGGCCAAGCAGCATCTGCAATCCACGCTATGGCTGTTCTCCAGGCTTTTCAAGCCAAAATGCTGCAAGCATTGGATGAGGAGGGGCCGGACTCCACCACTTTCAAAAAGCTGCATTCGGCCACTGACTTGGCGCTCAGAGCCACAAGGAAGACGGCCCAGGAATTGGGCAGGCTGTATGGGCAGGCTCGTCACACTGCAGCGGCATCTTTGGCTCACGTTGACGGACATGAGGGAGTCGGAGAAGGCTCAGCTGTTGGATGAGCCCATATCTCTGCTCAGCCTGTTTGGTGAGGCTGTGGGCTTGTTTTATGAGAAGTTTCTGGAGGCCCAGAAACAGTCTAAGGTGATGAACCACTTCCTGCCGAAGAAAGACCAGTCCCTCGCATGTTGCGGGCGACAGATAGAAATGTTTGTTGCCAATAAAGTTGCACTAAAACACAAACCAAACACTGTTCAACAAAAGAGTTATTTTCCCCTCACGATTGTTCCCAATCGCACGTTATAAGCAGAGTTCAAACTGCACTCTGCAGGGCGCAAGCCCCGCACACTTTCTCAGTCTAAGCACGAGTCTTCCCCCGGCTCATGCCGGTGGACCAGTCGGTGCAGAAGACATCAACAATGCACCTCAGGTGGTGGGCGGCTCCCCGTCATCATGCAGTGAGCCGTCCCGGACATGTCACGAGCCGCTTCAACACCTCTCTCACTATACGGGCGTGTGGCGCAAGCTTCCAGGAGTGTCAGAATGGGTGCTGAACTTGTCTTGAGAGGGTATACTCTTCAGTTTGCACGCAGACCACCCCGCTTCAGCGGCGTGATGATGACAGATGTGCAGGACAGAGATGCACCGGTTTTGCGAGCAGAGATTTGCTCTCTCTTGGCAAAACAGGCAATAGAAGCAGTTTCCCCGGAGAATATGGAATGTGGTCTTTACAGTCGCTACTTCCTAGTCCCCAAGAAGGTAAGTCTTCACCCTATTCGGTATTTGAGACCACTGAACCGCACGCTATCAAAGCGCTCGTTCAAGATGATGACAGTGAAACAGATCCTCGCGCACATTCAGCCCGGACAGGTTGGTAACACTTTATATTAACTTTAATTTATAAATCATTAATAAACATTATATAATGCTTAACAGATCATTAGTTAATATATATTCACATACCTAGAAAAATGAAATAATGTGCTTGTTAATGTTTACTAAACTTATTAAACATTACCTAATAATTAACATATTACTTATTTCATGTAAATTAAAATGCTTACAAATGTCAATAAACTTTCAATTCATGTGATTTCCTTTGTTGGTTGTTGTTGTGTAGACCTCTATTTACACATCTTAACAAATAATATATTCATTATTTGCTCATATTTTTGCAGTACTCAATCTAGTGGAAACTATTCATCATTTGCAAATGTTTATAAATGTTTACTAATCATTAATACCTTTATGAACAATCATCTCAATGGCAAAAAGTATTCTGAAAGACCTGAATTTATCCTTGAATTCACACATCTTTACTAATCATTTATTAATAATTTGTTCATGATTTTGCCGTAGCCAATCTAAAGTTGAAACTATTAATCATTTGTAAATGTTTATAAAATGATTTACTATCATTTAGGATCGTTATGGGCATTTGGACATTTAGCTAATGTAACAGGGTTGGTAAAGTTGGTTGTTAGTTGAGCCAATGCTTGAAAGACATAACAGATTTTAATTTGGTGCAAAAAATTTTTGTATTGCCTCAACACTCACATTAGTATACTACTCTTCAGTATATCATTAAACAGTATATTCCTTGAATCATAAATAAACAGGGGGAAACAAATCATTTTTTAAAAGAAAATAATTGTTTATTTATCAAAGCAATATAATATAAACTGATTGAACAGTGTTCCTTTATAATAATCAAATTGACCCCTGTACCCTGTACCCCTTAACCAACCCTTAAACCTACACCACCAAACCTGCTCCTGACCTTACCCATGTCACACCTCAATAGCAGCAAAAGTGTCATGTATTAACACAAGCTTTTAATCATTTTAATCATCTGTTAAAATCATTTGTAGATCTACAATAAGTGCTTGATCATATGGAATTGAAAGTTTAATGACATTTGTAAGTATTTTAACTTACATGAAATAATGATCTGTTTGAACGTTATCTAATATCTTATACGTTTATTAGCAAACATTAACACGCACATTGTCACACGTTTCAAACTCTTTGAATATATATTAACTACTGATACATTAAGCAGTAATAATGTTTGTTAATGATTATTAAGAAAGTGAATAAAGTGTTTACAGATGGTTATTCGGTGGACTTAAGAACGACGCATATTTTCACATCCAAATAGCCCCTCGTCACAGGTGCTTTCTGAGATTTGCGTTCGAGGACAGAGCTTATCAGTTCAAAGTTCTCCCATTCGGGTTGACGTTGGCTCCAAGAACTTTTATTAAGTGTATAAATGCAGCGCTTTCCCCTCTCAGGCAGAGTGGAATTCGCATTCTGAATTATCTGGACGACTGGCTCATTATAGCCCAGACGTGGGATACACTGGAAAACCACAGGTGCCAGTTTCTATAATATCTGAAGCATCTAGGACTGACCATCAATGCGCAGAAGAGCAAACTTCGCCCCATGCAGACCATCATATTCTTGGGAATGGATTTGGACTCACGATCGATGAGAGCGCGTCTCTCTCAAGAGCAAATACAGTCTTCTTTGGTCAGCGCTCTCACCTCGTTCAAACCGGGAAGAGTGGTGATTCTGAAATGCTTTCAGAGACTGTTAGAGCGTATGGCATCAGCAGCTGTGGTATGTCACCTCGGGCTTCTGCATATGAGGGTGCTTTCACACCTGTAGATCGAATGCTTTGTTCCGAAACAGGGATTCAAATGATTACAATGTTGTTTTTTATTCTTGGTGCGGTTCGCTTTCATACGGTAATGTTTCTAAATGGACCAAATTTGTTAATGCAAGTCACACGCGTGTAAACTGTTGTCTCATTGGTCAACGTTTCACGGTTTATTTTCCGGGATTCCACTTAGCTGTCACGGCTGTCATCCATGAAAACAGCTTCTTTTTTTTTGTAGCTGTCCTTATATTAATTTATCATGTTGAGCAGGAGTCCAGGATTCATTGGGAAAACATTTTTAAAATGCACCTAATAGGAAGAAAAGCAATAAGACGGCATTATAAAATGAAAAAGTACACTTTTTTTTTGGAATGGCGAAGACGTGCTCACCCACAAACACTCGCAGGTTCATTTTGAAGTATTAGCAAAACAACAAAACAAATGCTTTTCACGGAACTTACGTAATACCCATCATAAATTGTGATATAGCCTAGTTCGTTGGTCCGTTGGATCGGATTGCATTCTCACTACAACCGAACCGCTCCAGAGTTCATTTTCAATCGAGCCGAGACCACCTCGTTCAGGCGATCTCTGACCGATTGTTTTGGCGCGGATCTGGGCGCGATTGCCGTGTTCACATATGCCCAAACGAACCGAGCTTAGGGGGGAAACACGCCAGGTTCTGAAACAACAAGCCAGGTGTGAAAGCACCCTGAGACTCGCGGAAGAACGGTCAGTTGCGTGTCTTGGTGACCTGCGGATGCATGCAGACACTAGCCCCCTGGTTCAACATGAAGATGTTCGAGCATGGGGTCTCGATGGGCAGAGTGGTCAGCAGAAAAATCGTCACTATGGACGCATCATTGACAGGCTGGGGAGCCCTTTGCAATGGCAGTCCGGCTTATGGCACTTGGACAAGTGCGCAAGCGAAGTGGCAAATAAACTGCCTAGAGTTTAAGGCAATATTTTTAGCTTTGCAGGGATTTCTTCCACTGATAAAGGATCGACACGTCCTGGTTCAGACAGACAACACGATGGTGGTATCCTATATCAACCATCAGGGAGGTATTCGTTCATGCTCACTTCAAAGGCTGGCGGAGCCTTTACTCCTTTGGGGGGACAGAAACCTTCTGTCGATTTGAGCAGTACATGTTCCCGGCAGTCAGAACT
>JADLZN010002482.1:0-72953 GCA_018155175.1 Sinocyclocheilus anophthalmus | reverse complement strand
CTCATTCTGTTGTTCGGTGTCGTGGCACTCCGGTTCGATGTCGGTGTCAGTGTCGAGTGTGAACCAGTGACGGATCGCATCGCTCCAGTGCGCCTCAACTTTCCACAGATGAGCGATTCTTCTTGGGCAAAAACAGACTCCTTAGCAAAAAAAAAAAAAAAGAAACTCGAATCCTCAGGTTCAAAATAGCAGCTTGTCAAGTTGTCCCCAAAATTGTCATCTGCTGAAATCTGTTTCCAAAAGCAGCACAAGCAGTTAATTCTTCCTTTCTTCTTCTTTAAATTCTTTTTTCCCCACTTCTTTCAGCTCAAAAACTTTTTTGTATAATCCTGAACGTGAAGTAGGCTGTAGAAACGCCAAAAGCCCAACCAGAGCGGTGTTATTTTTGGAAACATGACTCATATTTTTATGTCAAAATTTCCTTTTGCCTCCAAAACTCCTCTCCCATCAGGACGCCTTTATTCCCCCTTCAGACAAACTCACATTCCTCCACTCAACTTTTGTCCATTCTGTCTTTCTCCTCCCCTCCTCCATCCCTCCCTCCTGTGCGCCTCCCTCTCGCAGCTCCGACACAAATCCCCTTCACACAGTACTAGTAGACTTAACTAACCCTACAGACCAGCTAAACATAGACAGCATATGAGACACAGAAACACAACAACCCCTTCACACAGTACTAGTAGACTTAACTAACCCTACAGACCAGCTAAACATAGACAGCATATGAGACACAGAAACACAACAACCCCTTCACACAGTACTAGTAGACTTAACTAACCCTACAGACCAGCTAAACATAGACAGCATATGAAGAAATGGTTTTCCATAGACTTGAGCTTTAAAGCGTTTCATCAGGTCGCCAGTAGCAAACAATGGAGCGGGCTCTGCTGGACAAACTAAGTAATTACACCATTTCAAGCATTTTATCTGCGTTATATGTTCTGTAAAAAAAAAATTCATATCGGCGGCATATTCGCCGATACCGATATATCGCGACAGGCTCATATCGGCAAAACGATATATCGGTCGGGCTCTACTAAACAGTATGTTGTGCATTTGTAATTTGAATATTTTTTCTGTTGTTTGAGTACATAAGGAGGTTTTGTATTGCAAAAAGGAGCCTGTTTTTGTGGAATGCTCTGGATTATATAAAAGTATAGACACTACAGCCATTAATGAGAAGGCTGGATTGCACAGCACATTGCATTTTTCTGTTATTTGGTTCACTGCAGCCGGTGAGATTCAGACTTTCACAGAATTGCATTTTCCAAAGCAATTGCATGCGAATTGAATTTACTGCTCTCCATTTTCACTGACCTTTCTCTCCTCGTGGAGCCATAAAGGTGGTGTATAAGGGAAAAGAGGTGTTTTTAGTTTTATTTAGTGCTAGGCCTGGACAAAATGAGGGTGAGATGGCTACAATCTCACACTGGGAGCCTTTCATTCTGCTCAGACTGTCCTTTGCTTGTTCACAAGCTCCAACAAAGATGTGACTCAGAGTCTTTTAACGGGGTTGGAAAACACCCTGTATTTTTGCACAATGAAGATATTATGTGCGCTCTTTTGAGGGCCCCCAAAAATGGAGCTAGCTGATAGATGTTCACCCCCAAGCGTTTGGTGACAGAACATGAGCCATATGCCATCGGGAGTCTCGCATCTCCATTTACAGCTGTATTGTGTCTTTCACCTGAAAGACAGACCACAAACACTGAAGCAGACGGGAATCCATCTGAAGCCTACAGAGCGTTGATATTTGAGCAGGTGGTCTGTGTTTAATCATAGGGAGAACCATAAAACACACATCATCATCCATAGAGCCGAGGTCTTCAAAGAATTGCATAATACAAATCTATTTATGGCGTATTGTGTGGGAACATACTGATACTGCTTTGACAGGCATTGAATGGCTCCCAAAATTGTAGCATATCTCTTTTGTAGCTTTGGGAAGAGACAAGAAGAAGTACCTTTTCAAACGGTGGGATTGTTGTCATGCGGTGAACATCCACCGTGAGCACAAAAGAGAGTGATTTCTGAAGCTGCTGATGCAATCCACGTTTCCTCTGTCACTCTACTACTGCTACTGTCTGTAAATCCAGTTGATTTGCATATACTATTGTCATTTTGAAAAATGTTTTGCTTATGTGCTCTGTTATGTGTTTGTTGCTTTGGGCTTGTCTGTAACTGTAATATGACAGAGATAAATGTAGGTTATTAAAGATGAAGTACTAATTTCTGAGCCACTAGTGTTACCATATGAAAATAATGACTGTTTTGCAACCCCATTGGTCAGACTAACAGATGGCCACACCTCCAAACTCATGCCATAGAGTGCAACAGTGGCAACCCTGTTTTTCAGTGATTTTTCCTATTGGGATTTTTTAAAAGTCTTCCTTAATGAAAAACAAGCCATGCACCAAACCAACCAGCTACAAGGTTAATCACAACATTACAAAGTTTGATTTGAAGCAAAAAAAGAATTCGAAAATTGGACAAAATACAAGGTACAAGACTGTGCACTTAATAGCTTTAGTGAGGGAAAGAACTACAATCCCATGATGCATAGCGAATGATGATTCTCTAGGTGCATTCCAATTGACAGGGTCCCTACGCAGTGCTCACTGCTCCCTACTCCCTAAGCACGAGATATCCGTTGAAGTGAACTTCACTGACAATAATCACTCATTTGGAATGCCCTTGAACGTAATTTTCCCTCTCCACTTCTTGTGAAGTGATGTATCGGTGTTCCCTTATTGCCTATGGCATTTGCAGTGCCCTTCGAACTGAACAAGTTCGCTCCCTTCGGATTGGAATTTCACTTAAGATGTCGGAATACCCTGTGAAGTCCACTTACGGTCGAATGGAACGCACCTTCTGATTGGTGGAGCTTCTTTGCTGAATCATGGGTAATGTAGTTTTCACCACAACATGATTTTTTTTTTTTAAAAAAGGGCCCCCTTTGATGGCTTTAACAAAAGCATATACCATTGATTAACAACCTTGTAGATCACAGTAGGTCTATATTTAAGGGCGTATAAGTTATTGTTAAAAATCAAATACACTATTGAGAAAGTGGATGGGATTTTTGCTTCCGTAGCCTGACTGCTGCACACTATTGGTTGACCCATTGTTGCTGTGTTGAACTTATGGGTTCACAAACAAACAATCCGCAAGTAGTTTGTGTTGATCGAGTGCAACTAAGTGTGATGCCTTTAATAAATTATTTTTAAATACTAATACTAAAGAGAACAATATGGTGAAATATAGTTTTTTAAAGGGGTCATAGGATGCTACGTGCACTTTTACAATTTGTTTGAACTGAAATGTGTGTTGGCTTTGTGTGTACACAACCACCCTATAATGCAAAAAATCCACCCAGTGTTTTTTTTTTTTAAACTTGATTAAATGTTTTCCCCTTTCTCAAATCAAGCAGATCTCAGATGCCTGTCTGTGTGACGTCAGCAGAGCTCATTAACATTTAAAGGAGAATGCTACAAAAACGGCTTGATCTGAAAAGAGCTGTTTGACAGGGTAAAGAAGGTGTTTTTTTACACTACCATTAAGAAATTTTAACCAAACTATGTTACAGACTTTTCCATTAAGACCCTTAAGAATCAGATCAACTTGTGGAGAATGGCATCATATGACCCCTTTAATAGTATGACATTCTATGTAGAAGTGACTGTGTAATAAGTTGTGTAGGTTATTGCTAGCTTAGCAGGCCAATCATTTTGCTTGTTAACTGACAACATAAACTGTACTTTGGATCATTTTTATTAAAATATATTTGATCCTTATGACAGTGAGATTATTTTGCTGTTTTCCCTTTTGTTTGAGGTAAATAGCACAGCACAGGTCACCGTGTGACTCACAGAATCATGTTGGACATGGTACAACTGGACATGAGACAGTGAAACTGCACCCGTCACAAAAATGTGAAGGTGTAATGTGATTTTTTTACTCATATTTTTTCATTTTACAAGGTGTGTGTAGTTTTGGACTTCATTTTTACAAGTTAAATTATTTAAAATTAACCTCATGTTCACATAATTGTGATATTGTGATAAATGAAAACTTAAAAATGTGATTTATTATTTTGTATTAGGACCTATAGGACGAGGATCCACATGCTGATGCTGATTATTACATTTACTCAATTGCAAGACTTGCTGTAGCTTACCGCTGTTACTGTAGCACATTCAAAGAAATAGGACAAAGTTTAAAAATAGGTGCTCCCCAATTCCTCCCTATTTCTAAGACGGAATGACACTGCAACTCTATTTTGAATCCACTTATTAGGTCCACTTTTCTGCTGTGAGTGTCTGATTTGAACAATTTGTTTTCAAAACTAGACATAACACACAGTCAATGAGAAAGAAAGGCTGCATTTTTATTGCTCGTAAGAACTTGAAGTGTGGTTCTCCTGACACCAATAATTCAGGTTAAACAGGTGTTTTCAAAGTGTATTTATGCCACTTTTTGCATTACGACAGTTAAGGCTGTGAATTCTCACATTAAGCCAGTCAACATTGTATAATCACATTTTCTATAGATAGTAAAACATCTACTTTTAAAAAGAGTAAATATTTGCCGGGTAAAATTGTAATAATTTGTTTTGGCTTAATATTACCTGCAATGATTTACTCAAAAACAACAACAATTTGCTGATTTATAAACTTAGAGATACATTTTCAATTCAGTTCAAATGTATGTACCAGTTTCACAAAGAAGTTACCATTAATAAGTATTAAAGCATAACTTTTTATGTTTATTATACTTACTATCCAATGATATGTCTGTGTGTTTTGAGGTTTTGCAGCTTTTAAGCTTGTCAAATGTAAATACACTGCATTTTTGTTGGCACGTGTGTGTGTGTGTGTGTTGGCATGTATCCAGAGTGTTATGATTAATATAAATTATCTTCAGTGGCTCTGACTAAATGCTGCGGCCCACCTGGGAGGTAGTTAAAGGTGATAAGTGTGTCTTTACCTACTGTCAGAGGATAGTCGCAATGAAGAGGTCTGTACTAACATTTTATTTGTATTAATGAATTACTTAATAGACATATCAAAGGCATCCGTGGCACCCCCGGAGCGCAGTCTGATCATGAAATATTCACATCCTGAATAATTTAGCTCTCGCTGTCAATGTTTGTGTTAACAGAGACCTCCAACAGACAGCGCATAACTGGCAGAGTAGGGTTGAGGCACTTCTTGTACTGGATGTGCGGAGGAACACAAGATTCATGAATAAAAACCAACGTCCCTTGTTCATCGTTGTTCAATGGTTGCATCTGCTTTCCTTTGCGTTTTGCTTTCTCTCTGAAATCTGTTTATGGAGACATGGAAAAAACGAACAAATATCTTTTTAGCATATCAAAAAGAACAGAGCCATTTCAGTGTTTTCAATCTTTTCAACAAATAATAAACACATGAATAATGTACAGCTTTACAGCGTCAGCACATTCCAGCTGGCGCATTGCTTATCTTCAGTTGCAACAGCCATGATTGAATAGCTCTACAGTCAATGCAAAGTGCATCTGCAGGCCTGCAGTTTTGTTGAAGATGAACATGTCCTTATTCAGACTACTGTACATGCAGTAAAGAGCCTAAAAGTAAAGCATCCAACCATTAATTCTAAGGTGAGACTGTAACATTCTTATTCTTACTGTACATTTAGAATATAAGTACTCAACTTCAAATTCAACAACATATAAATATATAATATATATATATAATAAGGTAAATATAATCAGTAATTAAATATTTACAATCTGCTGTTTTGCTGTAAGTTTTGTAAATAAGAATAGAGATGTCGTACAAACAACAACATCTCTTAGTCTTAACAGTAATAATATATAATATATACTACCATATTATTCAATATATTATAAAGATGTTGTTATAAATAGTTTGAGCATGCACTTTAGATGACTTGTACAACAAATGAGTTGAAAGCCATTTATGCTAAGTTGACTTTGAAGGAAAGCTGTGTAATGCACTGTGAGTTGCTAGTTCAGATCAGGATGCTTGTTCATCTCCTCCAAGTGCCCTGAGGTTTTCTGAACGGAACAGTGTCTCCTCCTGGGTGTTGTAGCGCCGACTGAGGTGCACGTAATTAAAAGTGCACTGGACCCAGAGTGGAGCTCTCTGAACCTTATTAAGGTGTAATACTCTGAGGTTTTAATGCTGTCATAGCCCAGCATCACAAAGTTCAATTAGCTTGCCCTTCACACACAATTACCCAGACGTAGTGACCACCTTGACAGGACACGTCAACCTTAATAGGAAGCTGGATGCCTTAGAAGTTTTATGAGGATGCCTGAAATGTCCTAGAAGTCTAATGACTTGCCCTTGTCCTTATAGCCCAAAGTTTGTTTTTTAAAGTTAGTTTGTTTAATAAAAAATCTGTATCCCTTTGCAACTTACTAACAGCCTCCTTCATCAAGGTAAAGCTTGAAACATCTGCAGGAAACTACTATCAGTACTGAACACTCACTGCTGTAGTGGTCAGTGAGGTCATAGTAACAAAGGTTCCCACAATGTGATAGAGGCATACAGTGTGAGAGACCGGCAGATAATGTGGGTGAGATAATTCCTGAGTTCTGATTAACACTCTCCACTCTGTCCCATTGGACCTGCCATTTTCCCACAGTTTCTTTTTCACTGAACTGCAGGGGAAACACCTAAGCTGAATATGCCAGAGAAAACTGAAGAAAATTTTATTTATTTGTTCTTTATTACTGACTGCTTCAGGTTTTAACAGTTCTTTGGGAGAAATTATTTGTTTTCATTTCTCAGTTTTATTTATTGAACAAATAGTTTGAGTGCTGCCTTGGTTGGGGGGGGGGGTCAATTTTGCAAATCAAAGGTCAATTGCATAAAAAGTCACGCCAAAAGATGATTGAAAGCTAGTTAATTACCTTAAATGTTTACACTTGAAGGATTTTCTACGATTTTATATAGATTGCTGCATTTAATTTGCGTTTGATTGGTCATTACTGATTACAAATTACATTGATCAAGTTTTTGGATACCCATAAGAAAATGAATCACATCAAGTTAGCAGTGGTACGATTGAAAATTTGAAATTGAAATTTTAGTTGGTGGCAAGTAATAATTGACCCTGAGTATTAAAGGTAAAAAATATTGATACACTTGCTAGTATATTTGGCGAGTATGAATGATTCGCAAAAAAATGTATTGGATTTCAGCAGAGCAGATCCTCCCTATATGCAAAATATGCAAGCTGCGTAGGGCCCACGAAACACCAGGGGGCCCCCTTGCTTTCAAAGATGTTTTAATTTTAGTTTTGTTTTTGAATTTAGCCAGCGGTTATGAAAACATGAATGATCATTTCTTTTCATGCGTCGCACTGTCGCCCTTTCTACGTAAAAATCGTCAAATCATGTAATGTGAATGTCGTACATTCTTGCTCGAGACAAAACGAGTTGAAAGCGTACCGAGCCGCGGAAGAGACACTGTTTCTCAAGCGAGCGCGATTCGAGACGGAGTGAAACAATGACAAATGAGTTTCATTCATTCGTTCATAACCACTCATACCCCACTCCACCGCCCCCCACCCCCTGCCGACAAAATTTTGCGTAGGGCCCCCAGAAGTCTATGATCGGCACTGGGTATTTAATTTGTTTACATCCAAGATTTGTGGCAGTGGCTTGGTGTTGGGTTTAAAGCAGGTGTGCTACACATGTCCTGAAAAGTGAAGCCAAACATTTTGATCGCCCCCCTGGTGGCTGGCTGCAGTATAGGTCATGTAAACGAATGGGATGCCCTCTCCATGTAAACCAATTGGACATGAACCAACTAAAAAAAAAAAATCTAATAAAAAATACAAATAGAAATCTAATTTCACATCTCAAAGATGGATTCTGTCACTTTAGGTAGCTCTTATCAGGCTTATGTTCAAGTGTTTGTTTTGTGTAATATGCAATTGAGTAATATCCACTTCACGATCACTTCAGCGCAGATTCTGGCTCCAAATGACGTCATCAGAGCAAGATGGTTGCAGCCATCTTGGGACATTTTGCCTTCACTTTTCTGCAGTGACAGGAAGTGGATATGTGTTGTCCATCTTTTCTACAGTCTTTGGTTAAAAATCGAGATTATTAGATAGCAGTGTTTTTTTCTGAGCATAAACTGTGACAGGAAGTAGCACAAGGGCACACTGCTAAAGTTAGCATTAGCAAACCTAGCTCACAGCTGCCACCAATGACATCTCCCGCCTTGCTGAAATGTGTTCAAGTAATGTTGACTTAAAGAAGGCAGTTTTATCAAATTAGATCCTCCTCCTTAATAAGGAAATATTGCAACATATTGCCTTGCATACAGTCTCGCAATATATTGCAATATATCGTAACCACTGTATTGCCTTGTGTCGTATTGCCAGATTCTTGCCAATACTCAGCCTTACTAAATATTGTCATAACGTTAAGATTGACTTCCTAAAATAGTTCAGTTGACTTTCTTGAACAGTTTAGAGTTCTTTGCAATAGTTTGAATTCTTTGTTATGAAGGTAATTTTCTCAAAAGAAGATTCTGAAATAAATAAATAGCTTGACTTTCTAAAGCACTTTTCACTGAAATGGCAATTGCAAATGAAATGGAGCACTCGACTAAAGTCATAAACATGAAAATGAGCCTTCTGCCAAAAGTAAGCCCTGGATATTATTGAAGGCAACATTTCATTTATTCGACGCAGGGAAATGGTGACACTTAATTTCTTTCCTCCGTGTCTGCGAAATACAGCTTGGCCTGCAGGAAGTTTGATGAGAGTAAAATCAAAGTGGGCAGCAGTTTAATCACATACAGGGGGTATTTATCTGTCTTGTGCCTTCACGTCCCGTACACGCAAACCAGTGTCAGCAACATTCATAATTCATTACCTTATAAATGCAATTTATCTCTGTGCAACTTCCTTTTGGCTGCCTCTTGGGGTAATTCTGCGCATTGTGTTGCAGAAGCAGCCACAATTTAGCTTTATTTGAGACGCTTTGTCATCTATACCCCCTCTGAAACATCTTCGATTGACTGATGTAATATCATGTAAATACTTCAGTTTTAGCACATTAGCTAACAGATTAATCAAACTTACTGTTCAGAGTCTGTTAGAATCAGTATGTTGATTTCACTATATATACACCACCACTTGGTGTCAGAATTATTCTTTTTTTAAATATATTTTTATTCAGCAAAGACACATCAAAACTGGCAGTAAAGTCAGTAAATCCTGTAAAACATTATTTCATTTTCCCCCAAAATATTAAGCAGCACAACTGTTTTCAACATCGGTAATGATAAGAAGTGTTTTTTGAGCAGCAAATCAGCATGTTAGAATGATTTCTGAAGGATCATGTGACACTGAAGACTGGAGTAACGATTTGAAATTCAGCTTTGCATCACAGAAATGAATTACATTTTAAAATGTATGAAAATGGAAAACAGAATTTTAAAATTGTAATAATATTACAACCTTTTACTGTATTTTAGATCAAATAAATTCAGCCTTATTGGGCCTAACAGTCCAAAAAATTCTTATTGACCCCCAACTCTTGAAACTTACTTCCTCAGACAGACACTCAATGCATATTTTGTTAAATTTGCCATGGTTTCCCTCAAGAATTTCAAAAATGTTTTATTATTTAATTCCTGACAGTTTGCTACATAAGAACAACTACTACTACAAATATGTGAGTTTAAATGCTTGATGAATTGAACGACTGCTGTAAAAATGCAACATCCTTAGGTTAATGTATCATTTTCAAGTGATATTAACCACAGCCCTTATTTTATTCATAAATCAAAAAATCTAAAAAGCCATATGAAAATCCTCAGAGGGAGCTCACGACTCAAAATGCAAATTCTCCTCCGGGTTTTAGGACTACAACCTGAACAGCTCTATGACCTTCATTCCCCTTGGCTTTCATTATACGGCTGGAATATGGCAGCTCTTGCTGGGTTTGCATGGAAATTTGAGAGGTTTGAGGACCAGATATATTAATTTGGACAAGCCAAAATCCAGTGCCCTGACAAATACTGCAGCAAAAATATGTGCACTTAGATCTCTCTTATTAAAGAATCTACACTTCTATTCTCACACAAATATGCACAAAGTAACAAAATGAAGACTCGGAGGCATTGGGCGTTCCCTCCTGAAATATCACAGGAAATTACTCTCATTCTTTGTGGTATTATCAGGACGCAGTTGCAGAGTGATTTGGACGGTTTCACATAAAGCAAGTGGGATGACTTGTTTGGGGGGGGGGGGGGGGGGGCTATAACTTCAGAGCTGCTGACAGATTCACTCTCGGTGTCACGCTTCACTTCCTCATCAGGAGAGAGCCGTTGCGTCACGGGTTCCCTAAAGTGCTGACCCTTCACTTCATCACACCTGCCTGTATTTATAGCCTCCTGTTTCCATTAAAATGTAGGGACATCAGAGGACGGCCATACTAGATTAGTCACATGACAGGGAGTTTTCCCTTGATATTTCTCTTTTGTCTGAGATGGAGAGAGTGTTGAATCAGGTCAGATCCATCTGTCATATTCATAATCACATGAAACATAAATGCTAATGAAGACGTATGTCAGTGTGTGAATGAAGGTTCATTAATGTGATTAAACGGGAGCGTACACAGACAGATGTGTGTGTTGTGTTTATTTGAACCAGACATTTGTCTTCAAGCCTTCGCTTTCATTCGTGGCTGTTTACAGATATGTCTTTGTTGGTGTTTCCCATGATTTCATCATCAAAAGAGCAACACTTTCTTTGGTCTTTTTTTTATCTGGCAACAAGAGGCACAGATATTTTCACGAGTCATTTGAAACCTGGATTATGGAAACCATCACGCTTTGAAGTGATTGTTGTGTGAATGTGTCATTGAAAGCTAATGAGAGATTCATGATTGGAAGTGGAAAATGTTTTGTGGTCGTGATTTCAAAGCTTGCTTTATCGTTTTGCCAAAAAAAAAAAAACATTCGGGTTATGCTGTGGCCTTTTTTTGAATGCAGATAATACATTTTTTAACAGCCACAACCTTCGGTACCAGGTTTACCAGTAATGGTGTATTTGAATAGCCCATTGAAACTTGTATTCACCTTGAGAAATCAAAGAATTCCTGTATGACAACAGAGAAATGCACTGATGTAAATGTACATGTAAAGATGAAAATCTTAAGGAATTGCTGCCATTATTCTATTTCTACTCATAGTTTTAATTTATTAATTATTTGATTAAGGATTCTTTGATTCTTTTAGCACTTGAAGAATAACATGATAACATGATTAATTGAGAGTCTGATTGATTCAGTCAGTGAGTGAGTCATAAGACTGATTCAAACTGATAGCTCATCAGTTTAAGACAGATTTTTAAGGTTTTGAAACAGATTAATTTAAAAGAAACTAGTTAATAATTAAGTCATGTGTTAGATTACATATTCATCATATTCAGATTGCAAGTTCCAATGTTACTTTAAAAAAAGTATTTTTATCTTATTTTATTTTTATTTTAATACAGCTTTTATGCAGTCTCTATAATAAAAATGGAAAAATAATTTATTTTTCATTGAATTTTATTTTAAAACAGCATGTACTGTATCCATGCATATTGTCTTTTTTTAAAGCATGATTGTTTTTTATTTTAAAACAGCTTTTATGCGTCGTTTTCTTAATAATAAAACATGAATAAGCATTTTTTTTGTCATTTAATTTTCATTTTTAATACAGCCTGTTACCAGTTTTATTAAAGTATTTTATGCTTTCAGCAGGGTCTTATTAAAATATTAAAAAATATTTGATTTTATTGTATTTTAGTTTAGTTTTAATACTTTGTTTTGCATCATTGCATCATTAATCATAATTTGAAGTCTGCACAGAGCCTCCTTAAAGCAATTTGACTGTGTAAAGACACCAAATGATTTCATTCCAGTACGTTGCTGTCGTTTTTAATAAATGTGACCCTGGACCACAAAAAAAAAAAAAAGGGTCAATTTTTCGACATCTGAATAAATAAGCTTTCCATTTATGATGTATGGTTTGTTAGGATAGGACAATATTTGGCCGAGATACAACTATTTGAAAATCTGGAATCTGAGGGTGCAAAAAAAAATCGCCTTTAACGTTGTCCAAATGAAGTTCTTAGCAATGCATATTACTAATCAAAAATGAAGTTTTGATATATTTACGGTATGAAACTTACAAAATATCTTCATGGAACATGATCTTTACTTAATATCCTAATGATGTTTGGCATAAAAAAAAATCGATCATTTTGACCCATACAATGTATTTTTGGCTATGCTACAAATATATACCTGTGCTACTTATGACTGGTTTAGTGCACCAGGGTCACAAATAATATAAGAGAACTGTTGACACTCTACACTGTAAAAAATGATTGTGATTTTAACAGTAAAAGACTATAAAAATGCTACAGTAAAAACCTGTTAACTGGTTAACAGTAAGTTTCCATACTATATACGAACGGTGGATAAATGTAATTACATTTAATGTAATTTTACAGTAAAATACTGTTAAAATACAGTTTTTGAAAGTGAAAAAGAAAAAGTCATTGTATAATTTACAGTGAAAAAACTTAAATTGACATTCCCAGAATTCCCTGTGTTGCATTTCAAATTTGATGTTTTTTTTGTGGAAATAACTATGTTTCTTAGTTTTTCTTATCAGTTGTGTACATTAGGGTTTAATCTTAAATCTAATGTTATTGTTTATTGCATTATTTCAGTATCATGTGTGTCATCATGTGGTTTAGTTTCCCTTTCGTGGAACTTCGAACTGCGTCCTCTAGGGGTCGCTATGGGGAAAGCATCGTCGTGAAACGTGTCTGAAGCATACATTGAAAAAACACCAACTTGTTTGGCCGGCGACAGCAATGACGTCACTACCCGTGCGACTATAGTATAAATAGGCACCTGGAGCACACATCATTCACTTCTTCGTCTTCACTGACCGTTCTGTTTGAAGCGTGCATTCCAAAAGCAAAGTAAGACTATTTCTTTTCCTACTACGGCGAGCACTAGCGGAGCGTTTAGAAAGTGTGTACATCCGTGTCAGCGGTTTTCTGACACCCGATGATTCACACGATCTATGCGTTGTTTGTTTGGCCAAAGAGCACGCACGCGATGTCTCCGAAGGGGCAATCGGCGTGCACTGAGAGCGTTTTTTCCAAGGGAAAAGCTCCGTTCTCGTTTGTCTCTCTTTTCGAGTAAAGAGGGGCAGCCATCTGCTTCCCACGGTTCAGGATCCGCTGCTGCTGAGGCACGGAGGAGAATGAGCTCGTGGGGATCTCAGGTGGACCTAGCCGATGAGGCTGAAAGGGGGGTTCCCCTCTTCCGCGCATCGGTGTCGGGCGAGCGACAGCCACTAGACGATGATATCCTCTCTTTGATATCACCTGATCCAGGGGCCAGTGCTCAGTTGAGCCCAGCCCAACAAGAGCATGAAATGGATGTGGAGAGTGAAGAAGCCGAGTCTGAGCTTTCCCAGTCCACCTGCCCTGCATATGGTGAGCCGCTAGAGGTAATGGATCGGGCCACGGCAAGGCTCGAATTACCGTGGAAACGAGCCAAGGAGGTGACGTCGCGAGGTCGCCTCGACGAACGTTATCTCTCTGGCCATACACCTCCAGCTCAAGTGAGCCTTCCATTCCTTCCTGATCTCCACACTGAGATCAAGAAGGAATGGGAGAGGCCGTTTTCCTCACGCGTATACCGGTTTCAGCATACGAGGTATGCGAATATCGAGTCAATGCGCGAAAGTGGCTATGGGGGATGCCCCCTGGGGAAGAGACGCTAGCCAGCTATCTCTACCTGGGAGAGACGTCATCCCTCAAAACTCCCTCCTTGCCATCAGGCGGGGGGGGGTGTGCCCCTTCAAGCCACATCTCGCACGAACGGCAAGGCGTACGCAGCGGCAGGCCAGGCTGTGGCCTCGTTTGGCCGACCTGACTTGAAGGACAGGGATGAGGGGCAGGCTTTCCGCTGCCGGACGGCTGAGCTGCGGCCTTCCGCCGTGCCGCACCACAGACTTGGGGGCTGGCCCTCCGGGCTACTAAGCAGGCAGCCTTGGCCATGGGCAGAGCGATGGCTGCTATGGTGGTGATGGAGCGGCAGTTGTGGGTGAATTTGGCGGACATCGGGAAGAAAGACAGGGGCTTTCTTCTCGATGCTCCGGTTTCGCCCTCTGAACTTTTTGGTACCTCCGTTGAGATGGTGGTCGAGAAGTTTAGGGAGGCGAAGGCGTGCTCAGTGGCCTTCAAAACCTTCATTCCATGAAGGTCCAGGTTTGAGCCTGAACAACCCAGGGGTCCTGGCCTGTCTTGGTTCGAGGATCAGAGACGGGCACAGGGGGCTAGTGTCGCGACTCGCGCCCCGCCTCCACCTGTGGGTGGGGGTAGGGAGTATCGTGGGTCAAGGGGAGGCAGGGGAAACCTGAGGGGTGAGACCTGGGCAAGGCGCTAGCGCTTTCGTCCGGGTCAGAGTAATTCTTAGGTATTCACGCTCTCCCGCGGATCTACCCTGTCCTCCCCTTTTTCCAATTCCCCTGTTATGACCACCATCTCCCGCTGACCGAGGTTAGCTGTAAAACATATTTCAAACAGTCTCCTACTGGGCCCATAATGTTATTGGTGGTTCTATGGCTAGATCATAGTAACAGCATGACTGATGGTCCGGTCAAAAATCCCCGAACAGAGCCCCGGCAACAAGGCTTGGGGTGGGTGAGTATGATCCATATGTCATGAGAGCATGTATACTAATGGGAGACTGAGGTGGTCATGTGTAAAAAATTTATAAAGTTACCTGCAGTGGATGATCTGGTCAGAAAGATCCTCGGAGCAGAGCTGCAGCACAGAGGTCATGGGGGTGAGTACGATCCAAAGATCATGATATCTGTATATCGAGGACAAACCGAGATGGCTGTGTGGGGCTATAGTTCATTGCAGTTTGGGTGTCCCGGGGAAACGTGCGGTTTACTGGCCCTGCCTAGAAGCCTCAATGATGGTGCAGTTTGTGGGATCAGGAAGACAGGTGCTCTACTGCGTAGCGTGTCACTCGTCGATATATGTCCAGACTGTACGATAAGCCGGGTTTCGGCTTCATACCTCCTGGATCATGCGGCCGAATACGGGCTCTTGCGGGAGCCTTCGTGAACATCAGGCCCACGGTGCTATGCTGCAAGTCACCCGGACGGGGCTACAGTGCCTGGCCACCCAGAGGGGCTTCCTGGCCGCCAGCGTACTCCTTCTTGCTGAGGCAACGAACAGGAGGTACGGGGGCATCACCAGGATCCTCCTGAGGATCTTTTTCCTTCTCTTTCTTTCTTTGAGGGTGCTGGAGCTAGCCTCTGAGGGGGAGGGTGTGCTGGGAGCGAGGCTGCTGCGGTTCCCGACCGGCCATTACGTCCGTGTGACAATAGAACCCTAAGAGTGCTCTTTGCGCATCTTCTAAAATCCACGTGAGTGGTAAGTGGGCACGTTATCCTTTGCCACTTTTTTAAAATCCATGTAAGTGGTGGGTGGGCACGTTAGGCCTTGCAACCCGTCTAAAATTCCACCTAGGTGGTGGGTGTGCACGTTATGCTTTGCCACTTCTCTAAAATCCCACGAAAGTGGTAGGTGCGCACGTTCTTCTTTGCCCACCTCTCTAAAATCCTGTATGGTGAGGGTTACGCGTTTCGAACTTCGTTCCCTGTTTCGGAGAGGGTTAGGCCCCGATTTCATGGGCTCCTCTCAACCAGTGTGTCTCGATCGACGCACTCAGAAGGCACTGCCCCCCTCGATATCAAGGGGTACAAAGAGGGTGTCGTCTGGCGAGCAGGATCCTCTCAGAGGAGTTGAATTCCTCGCTCCATGGGCTGTCTTCGTGGTAATGTTGAGCACTGCTCCCTTTTCAGGAAAGGGTCACCTGGAATGGGGACAGTATTCCTCAACTGAGGAAAAACGGAGGTGCCTCTTTCATAAGAGGCTTGAGCTCGCTGTCTTCCGGAAAGACCTCGAACCAGCTGCATCAGAAGAATTGGGCCATCCTCCGCCTCCCTGATGCACTGGCGATGTAGCTAGCCTGCAGTATGCTACCCCTCTAGTTTTTAATCAGGCTGCTGGTTGGGGGCACCCCCCTCTCGGTGAGAGGTGGGTTGAGCTCCCCCAGCTACAATGAGCTACTGCCAGCCGGGGAAACCCAGCATTAGTAGATAGGGTCGAGCCCCCTGAGCGTCTGAGGACCAGGCGTGGGTTCCCACACCGAGATTGTTACTAGCTGGTTCCGCTAGATGGAACGTGCTGCGGGTCGAGTCCCCTCCTCGGTGAGAACTGGGCGTGTTTCTCCCCCAGCTGATAACTGCTAGCTGTTCCACCAAAGGAACGTGCTGTAGGTAGAATGGATGTCTGCTCCCTCAGCTACAAGTTCGCGGCTAGCCACGCCAGCGTGATAGAGGTGAGACTGAGGGATACTCAGAGCTCCTATATAGGCTGACTCCAGAAGTGCCACGGGAGAACCCCCAAGACCGGTTGGACTCCATTCTACCATATGGACATTCTTAAAACCACATGGTGGTAATGGGCACGGTATATTGCCCACTTTCTAAAAGTCCACGAAAAGTGGTAAGTGCCACGTTCTACTTTGCCCACTTCTCTAAATTCCTATATGGTAAGAGTTTAAGAGACAGCTTCTTCCTCTTTTCTGAGTGGTCTAAAACCCGGGGTTCCGCAGTGGGACCCACTCCCTAACTGGTATCACGAATGACTGCTCTGACAGTGGGGGGTGTGTTTTCCACTTAGGGCCGTTGAGACAGGTCTTATGCAAAAAAAAAAAAGTTGAGGTCGCCGAGTGACAGGCCAGAGACTAGTCATTGATCCAATAAAGTAGGGCTTTGGTCGTAATTCCCTGGAGAGGAAATCCTTCATGGTTTACGGGGCCCTGGCGCCACCTCCGAGGAGGCTTTTTTTGGCACAGCTGGTATGGTGGCCCCTGCCGTCCCGCAGTTCTGGGTACCGAGCCAGCCGCCCTCATTACACCCGAGGTCAATCTCGAGAGACTGATTCCCGTGGTAGACTACTGGTAGCCTGGGTCGGCTACCAATCTTGTCCCAGTGGGACCTCACACTGTGTGGCTCTAGTAGTGTCCCTTGGCAGCCTAGGCTTCTGGCCATTGGGAGTAATGTCACTGACAGCAGTCTAAGTTCAGGACAGGGGCAACTCCCATAGCGATTTGGTGTAGTTGGTACTTAGTGGCTCGCCATGGTTTTGGCTTGCACTCCCCTCAGCATGGCGAAGTGGGTATACCGTTCCCCATAGCGAACCCTAGAGGAAGCAGTTCGAAGTTCCACGAAAGGGAACATCTCAGGTTACTTATGTAACCATGGTTCCCTAAGGGGAACGAGACACTGCGTCCTCTAGCTTTTTGTGCCATGCTGCGGACACAATCTTCAGACGAAGAAGTGATGATGTGCACTACCAGTGCCTATTTTGTACTAGTTGCAACGGTAGTGACGTCATGGCTGTCGCCAACGTGTTGTTGGTGTTTTTTCAAAGTATGCTTCAGACACGGGTCACGACGAGGCGTTCCCCATAGCGACCCCTAGAGGGCGCAGGGTCTCGTTCCCCTCAGTGAACCATGTTATCATAAGTATAACCCCGAGACGGTGTTTGTGTGAATGACACCGTGCACCTTCTATATATAAGTATTGCCCTCCTCAGCTCGTAGAAAAGCTGTTTGTGATGAACTTTGGTTCATCATGTGACTTTTCTCATCACCACCAGTTTTTGGTGGTTATCAGTGCATTACAGTGGTTCAAAACAGATATTAACCCTTCAATATGTTGGTTTATTAACATTACATCAGTTAATGAAATACGGTATTTTATTGTGAATTTAAGTTAAGTCTGTAAAACCTCAAATGTTGCTAACATATTTTTACGGTAAAATTCTGGCAACCAAATCTGCCGGTTTTTACCGTAAATGTCACAGATTTTTTCTTTTTTACAGTGTATAGTTTAAGTAATATTTTTACTGCTACATTTCCTAGCCATTTTGAAAGTAGGCCTTCAGGATCTGTTGCATGAAGAATCTGATTCATTAATTCTACATGGGGAAGGGTTATGAAACATCAGGAAACAGCTCTTTCTGCCTGTATGAAGTCATTAAGGTGCTCAGACTGAATACCTGCTCCATCTTTCTTCCGTGTGATCTCGAATGCAGGGAGAGATTGAGCAGATACAAATAGAGATAACTAGATTCCTCCTCTAATCTGGAACAGCGGGCGGACATCAGAATGTCCAAATGCGCCTGTTGTTTTCCTCAGGCATTGATCCTCCCCCGAAGAATTTAGAAAGGGAGGCGTGCTCGTAAACACAGCCGAATTCAAGCGATTCCCACCAGTTTTCGATCTGCAGATTGTTTGGTGATGTGCTGTTGGTTATGCGGGCCACGCTTCGAGAGCAGTCTCTGGTAATAAAAGTCCTATTGAAAGGCTGTGAAATCAGGGCGAAGCTGACCTCTCACCCAAAGTGATAAATGAAGGCTGGAGCACTCAGCATGCTGGCTGGACGAGCCGTGTCCGCACAGCCTCAGACGCCACAGACGAGGCCATCTCTTGTCCTGTTGTTCTTCATTATATAAGCTCTACATCCTGAGCTCTGCTCTGCATCAATAAAAAGCACACTGGACTGTATTAATCGTGCAACCGGATTCATTATCCGATGCCATTTAAGAGTCTAGACGGGGTGAATAAACATAATGTCCCCATCATTTCTGGAAACGATATTCTTTTACTTGTTTGATGTGTGGCACTGTTTTGAATGATTCGTGTCTGTATTACAAACCAATGCAAAACAAAGGGAAAGTAATTAAAGTTTAATGATACATCAATTAAATAATTTGTTCTCTCTGCAGAACCCGTTTTTAGTGTAATCATTTCCTGTGAGATACTCTTTCTGTATGATGAATCATCTGTAGCCGCAGTGCATTATTTCTATCATACGTTTGTCCCTATGGACGTTGTCCAATTGCAGCATTCTCTAACAGTCAGCTAATATTAGCTGCTTTTCTCATTACACATCACAAAAATCTTATAGAATCACCTGTGTGGACATAAAATACTGTCAGTGTAAGTGTGTTGTTGGCTTGATTCTTTTCTTGCTCCGACAAAAAGGTGCCTGGCTCTTTTTTTTTCTCCTCTGATAAACGCTTAATTTGTTGTCCTGTGCACACGGTCAGCTATTTGCAAATGTATGTAATGCGCAAAGCAGACCTCATTGTCGTTAGTTATGGCTGAGCTAGACATTTTGTATTTTGTCTGTTAATAAGCCTGCTCAAAGGGATTGGCTATAATGTGTTATGCAGAAAATAGCCAGCCTAACGACTTAAACAATGTTGTGTGTTGTCGGTGTATACAAAGATTGTTTAGTCAGTAAACTGTAGCACACCTGGTACAGTCATTGCACTCGCGCTGAAACACGAGTCACAACACTCCACAGAAGTGCTAAAATCCTTGTATAAGGAAGCTGAAACAGCATGGTTGCTTCAGCAAATGTGTTTTTATCCCACGTTTGCTTTTGTTAACAGCTTCAGTTAGGTTTAGGATAGGGTTTAGTGTACAGTAGGTGGCACATTAATTCCAAATGCAATGGAGTATTAACATTTTAGTGCCACTCACTGGACATTTATGTACATCTAACAATAATTGAATATACACTGATTCTTAGTAAAGCTACAAAAGTTCTTCAGCCAATAGCACTTAGGAAAATGCACTTCACAATAACATGCAAGTAAATTTTTTTTGCATATAAGAATTTACTTGCATGTAGTAACCACTATAGAGGTGATAATAATTATAGTAATAATCATAGATAATAATAGAGATGCTAAAGCAATAATAATAAAAAAAACAATAACTTTCTCTCTGCAAATACAGATTGTGAAGACATTTTAAATGTTCACAATCTAATATTGAAATTTCACATGCCCTGTATGTGAAATTTTTGTAGCTTTATTGGTCATCCAATCTTTAAAATTTTTAACACATTCTGTTAGCTTAGATAATTTAGAAGTTTCATCTGATCTTGTTGAGATATATAGCTGAGTATCATCGGCATAACAGTGGAAACTAATCCCGTATTCTCTAATAATATTACCAAGGGGCAACATGTATATCGAAAATAGCAGAGGACCTAGGACAGATCCTTGTGGCACTCCATATTTTACTGGTGATAATTGAGATGACTCCCCATTTAAATGAAAAAAGTGGTAAGTTACCTTCTGCTACAGTTAACAAACTCTTTCAGTAATTTAGTGGGTTACAGGATCTAACAGGCATGTTGTTGTTTAGATGCAGTGATAAGTTTATTTATCTCTTTCTGTCCTATAGTTGTAAAGCACTGCATTTTATTTTTTTTGTGCGATGAATGAAGCTGAAGTATTATACGCTGTAGAATCTACATTTGCTATTGTAATTCTGATGTTATCTATTTTATCAGTGAAGAAATTCATAATGTCATTACTATTAAACTGTGAGGGAATATTTAGATCGGGTGGCATCTGGTTATTTGTTATCTAGCCACTGTGCTAAATAAAAACAAATAAATAAAATAAAAATGTTTTGGTTATTTTCTATGAGTTTGTGGATATGCTCGGCCCTGGCAGCTTTTAGAGCCTGTCTATAGCTGGACATACTGTTTTTCCACGCAATTCTAAAAACTTCCAAGGTAGTTTTTCTCCATTTGCGCTCAAGAATACAAGTTCTTTTCTTGAGAGTACGTTTTTCTATAACATTTTCAATTTGATGGGGGTAACAGCTTCTAATGTATTAGAGAAGATAGTTGCTAGTCATTTCGTCTAGTTCATTTGTACTTATTGGTACACAGAGCAGTTTAGATAAATCAGTCAGGTTATTTGTGAATCTGTCTTTGGTGGCTGGAACAATAGTTCTGCCCGGACGATAACGCGGAGCCAAATAGTTAATATCAGTAATACGCAGCATGCACGATACAAGGAAATGGTCAGTAACATCATCGCTTTGAGGTACGATATCTATATCAGTAAGATCAATTCCATGCGATATAATTAAATCTAGCGTATGATTAAAACGATGAGTGGGCCCGGTGACGTTTTGCTTGACTCCAAAAGAGTTTATTAGGTCAGTAAACACAAGTCCTAATGCATCATTTGTATTATCAACTTGAATGTTAAAATCTCCGACAATTAGTGCTTTATCAACAGTAACCAGTAGGTCTGAGAGTAAATCTGCAAATTCTTTTAGGAAATCTGTATATGGCCCTGGTGGTCTATACACAGTAGCCAGAGCAAGAGATACGATAGATTTCTTTTGCATATCTGACAGTGTAACATTAACCATTAGTATTTCGAATGAGTTAAACCTGTATCCTGTCTTCTGAGTAACATTGAGAATATCACTATATATTGTTGCAACAGCGCCGCCACGGCCAGTCTGATGAGGCTCATTTTTATAACAGTAGCTTGGTGGAGTAGAATCATTTAGACCAATATAATCATTAGGATTTAGCCAGGTTTCAGTCAAGCAGAGTACATCAAAACTATTATCTGTGATCATTTCATTTACAATAACTGCTTTGGGTGCGAGTGATCTAATGTTTAGGAGCCCAAACTTAAAAAAAAAATTTGTTCATTCATTTAGCATTTTTCTGGTTTAATCACGATCAGATTTTTTCTAGATCCTGCATTAAATTAATATTTTGACCTCACTATTCGGGGAACAGACAATCTTTATAGATTGGACCGCACAAGTACTTCTATTATTTAAGCGGGTAGAACAAAAGCCATCATAGAAGTTATTTGAGAATTGGCTTACTAGTCATATGGAGCGAAGCGTCCTGGAGATGTTGTCCGACATGAGTTCCGCTCCGCAATACCCTGCTGGGGTGCAGGCCATCAGCGCGAAAAAAGCCTAGGACGCTCCCAGAAAAGATTCCAATTATTAAAAAGAGCAGTTTCTGTTCGTTACACCATGACAATAACCATTCATTTAAAGCAAAAAGTCTACTGAACCTTTCGTGTCCTCGTCGATACGTGGGAAGCGGTCCTGACACGATGATCGTCGTCGTGGGCGATGTGCTGCGCACCGTCTCGATCAGGCTCCTGAAGTCCCTCTCCAGTGTTTCCGTCTGGCGCAGCTTGGTGCCGTTAACCCCCGCGTGAAGCACGACCGCTCCGGTGCTCTCGTCGCCCTTCAGGATCGCGGGTATCTGCGCAGAAACATCGAGAACACAAGCACCAGGGAAACAGTGAGTGTGCACTTTACCTTCAGCTAACGTAGCACGGACGTGCCGGACAATGGAGTCTCCGACGATCACAGCGTCGCATTCCGTCTCGTGGAGGGGAGCAAAGCGGTTCCGGGTGGAGATCTCGAAGACCGAAGGTGGTGGAGGGGGAGAGGTTGTCGCCCGGGGCCTGGCTCGCGTCTTCCGTGGCGGGTGCACTCAGGGTCCGTGGTGTCCCGGCACCGGAGTGAAGGACATCTGGGAAGATCGCGTCCTGGGTGCACTGGGCCTGTGCAGAGAAACACATGGAGTAGAGGTGGTGGGAGAATTAGCAGCACGCTGTATACTTACCCCGGACTTGTGAGCGTCAGCCTGGGATGTTTCTAGCGCGGCTCTCCGGTCTCTCAGCTAGGTCTGCCTCTCCACCAGGTCGCGGATCTGCTTCTCCACGGCCTCCAGCTCGAGCTACACCGAATGCGGACTCGGGAAATCAAAATAAAACTAGTGATAACGAGGCGCTCTGATTGTTTTTGTTGTAGAATACGATAGGGGATATATTCACATGTTATAGAAACGCAAATTATGGTGTATAAAATTGATTTTAAGATAAAAAATTAGATGACAAAGAATTAACTTGACGGAGCTCAAACTCAAAACACACGGCAGCAACAAACAGGAAGTGATGTCGTCAGTATGTCTGTGAATGACATACACTATGTCTAGTGTTTGTTGACTGATTTGATTGATTGATTTAGGCAAAATAGTTTACAATTTTATTTTATTGGTTGTCGGCCATAACAAGACAATAATTGTCAGCCAGAATGATAATGTACTTGTGAGTGTTTTGCTTCAATACTAATGAAGTGGGTTTTTATACACTTTACCATGGTGCAGTGAGCATTATTTTCTTCCTTTTCTCAGGCCCATCTGATTGGTGGGGTCATGGGATCGGCTCCCGAGGCTGATGAGGATTACGTTAGCTGTTCATTAAGCGAGCGCTCTGACAGCAGTCATGCTGGAATGTCCTCTAGCACAGGTGTGAGACTCAGCTGAGCGCTCGATGTCTACAGTCTGATTCGCTCTCTAAGACTCAGCGTGGCCTCCACTCTAATTACACTCCCTCGCTCTCTTCCTCTTTCATCCTGTCTTTTCCTCGAGCTCCAGCCCCTGCCCAGAGCCGCATGTCCCCAGCTCTGCTGATCAGCGCTATGTAGGCTGGGACCCACAGGTGCACGCTTGCTCTCTGTGCTATTTTTACCTGCTCTTTCGAACAGAGACTGGAGCATCCAGATATGGCCGTGTGGATTTGGAAAACACACAATGGGTAAACAGGCCCCTCGCCTGTATAAGAATCTTACCTCGTGCTTCTTATCCGCACGGGTCTGGTCAGGTCTCAGCGCACATTACTGCTGAGTGTGTCTCTTTAGCTCTGTACCTTGGCAGGAAGTCAGACCTCCCAGAGAGCGAGAGATAACACTGCTTGGGCCTTCCCTCTGGCTCCTGACAGCCGCTTAGATCACTATGCGTAAGTGTGTGTGTGTGTGTGTGTGTGTGTGTTTGTGATGGTAACGACTTCACGTCTTTATAACACCACTGTTATGCTTCTCATTATGCTTGAAAGCCCTATGAATCACTAAAGTGTACACCCATGTTTTACAAGCTGCATAAAGCAACATTTCATATCGCAGATGGCTCTATTAGGCCCAATACCCAAGAGCAAATAAGCCCTTCTTTATTATGATGAACAGCAAACATAAATTTGATCAGCTGCTGTTTGTTATTTTTCTAAGCAGTGTATTAGATTTTCTGAATCACCCTTCAGGGATCAATGGAGTTATCTTAAATTCGAATGGCTCTCTGTGCTGTATATAGCCTTGGTTTGAGCCTCGATGAATGTTCTGTTACTTTTCAGACTTGTACAGCTCTTTGATTCCTCTTAGTCACTGATGAACATTTGGCATTTGGTGTGATTCATTAACAACAAAACAAGAGAAAAAAAAAAATTTGTTACAGGCTTTTTGCCACTTTTTGCTGAGTGAGGACAGTAAAGTCAGGAAATCGTAGGTAGACAATATTGACGTGTGAGTGAAATGAAAAGTCCCCTGTGATTTCTCCTTTAAATTTTGACACATTTTCCAGGCATATGGAAAACTATTAACAAGCAATCAATATATACATTTATTTATTTATTTATTTTTAATAGATTGCAAACATTGGTCACAATGATTGTAGACAGACAGAAAGTGCACTTTAAAGGGGTCATTGATGCAATTAAATTTGCTTTCTTTTAAGTGTTACAAGCTCTTGGTGCATAAAGACAATCTGAACAGTTGCAAAGACTAAAGTCTCAAAACAAAACAGATATTCTTTATCAAAGTTAAGACTCTACCACGCCCCCCCTAAAACGGCTCGTAGACACGTCCAACATGTCTACGTCACGAGGTGTTGTGTTGGAAGATTTGCATAACACCGCCCAAAATGTTCACGCAAAGGAAGAAGGCGTAACTTTAATTCTTGCTGTAGTATTGCTGCTGCCGCCGCCATGTCGTGAAGGCACTGTGTGTTTCGTTGTGAAAGCGAAACTTCTTTGTTTGTTCTTCCAAAAGAGGACGATATCCACTTCGTTCATGCCTAGAGCTGATCCGTGCTGATCACTGAGGAAAAACATCAACTTCGCACTTTCAATCGCCGGATCGGCTTTCACCGTAGACAAAGCGGAGTCCAGCCCTGGGTCATCACATGTGGTTACCGCAAGCCCACCTGCCGCCGCTCACTCTAGCCCGCCGTGTGGACGCTGTGTTTCAGTTAGTGAACGCAAAACTACTGTTGGGGCTCCAAAAGAGGACTCGATTAGAAATCAGTGGTTAAGTTGTATTAACACTGTTCAGACGTCAACCCAAATATTCAGATGTGTGCACACATTTTATGGAGGACTGTTTCCTGATCCTGGAAGAGTAGACTACAATGCCGGCTGTTCTGACTCATAGACTGTAAGTATGTTTTTTATATACTGTATAAAGAATTTGCCACTGACGATTCAAACGCGAGTTTTGAGCAGGTAGGAGTAGCGCTTGTGTTTGTCATTTTCTCCTATCACAGAATGCAGACATGTTTAGTTTACGCGGCGCGATGCAACTATAAAAGACAGTTAAGTATTATAATCCATTAATTTGTACCCACTGCGATGGCAAACACATGCCTCGTTTATAAGGGTTTTACTGTTTTTGTCTCGTGCACTCCGGCCGGGACACAGCCATAAGTATGGTAGGGGCGTAACATGTCAGGTATTCATCCAATCACAACGCCACTGGATAGTGGCCAATCAGAGCACCACCTCGCACTTTTCAGACCGATGAGCTTTGTAAAATCGACTCGTTTCAGAAAAGGCGGGGCATAGAGGAGAAAAAAAAATGTACAGTATGTGGAAAAAAATGTTTTTTTAACCTTAAACCACATAAAAACATTTAATTACACCAAATACACAAAATAATGTTTTTTTAGCAACCTCATATGACACTTGAATTAACAGAGGAGTGGTCGCTCAACATACAGATTCTATAAGCTATTCCGGTTTAACCCTTTGTAATTTCCATTTAGGAATGTTTGAACTATTCAAGATGATTTTCAACATGACTGGTTATGGACTTGATACTTACACTACTGTTAAAGAGTTTGAGATCGGTAGATTTTTCAATGTTTTTACAGAAGTCTCTCCTGCTCGTCAAGGCTGCATTTATAGATCAAACATGCATAAAAATATAAGATTGTGAAATATTATTGGAATGTAAAATACTATGTTCATTTAAATATATTTTAAAATGGAATGTATTACTGTTATGGGGAAACTGAATTTTCAGCATCATTACTAATATGCTGATTTGGTATTCAAGTATTTTTTCTTATTATTATTAATGTTAAAATCAGATGTGTTGCTTAACATTTTTTTTTTTGGGAAACAATGATACTCATTTTTTTCAGGATTCTTTAATGAACAGAAACTTTATTTGAAATAGAAAAAAATTGTATCATAAATGTCTTTATGGTCACTTTTGATCAATTTAATGCATCCTTGCTGTATAAAAGTATTAATTTCTTTAATAAAAAATCTTCCTGACTCCAAAATTTTGAACAGTAGTGTAGGTGAGCATAAGCACATTAATATCAGAGCACAAAGGTTCAAATTCAAACCTATGCTTTCCATTTGAACAATATAGTATCTGATGCATATGCTTTAACTGCTAAGCCACAGCTGTTTGTTTTACTAAGCTGTTTATTCCAAGCTGTCACAATAAATGCTAAAACCAATGTTAGCATTCAAAGCATAGATCATTCAGGGAGTCCCTGTGAAGTCCCATTGAATCCCAATGAGCTGAGGAGATTCCACGTTTGCTACATTTGATAACGTACCATCGATCCCAGGCCTTTCTCTAACAAATAAGAGTTGAGAATAGTGGCTTTTTTGTGACCCATCCTCTGTATTCCAATCCTGTAGTAAACTTTGCTTTCTGTCGGAAAGTAATGATTCTCTCTCTGTGGTAAATTGCAGTTAAGAAGCAATGATTTAAAAGTGCATTAAGGATTCTCAGGCTGACTCGGCTGATAAACGCTGTCTCAGATGGTTCCTTCTGCTCTCCCCTTACAGACATTTGTCATCCCGCTGTGCAGGCACCTTCCTCTCCTGCCTAATGATCCCTTTGCAGGAGCGTTTTCCCTGACACCTCTATAGCTGTCAGGGATTCAGGGAAAGCACTCCTCCCGGTCCCATGTTCTGAGAGTACTCAGAGTAACCAAAAGCACCAGCCGATACATTTTTCTACAGCGCAATTGTGAGTGGCGGGGTGCTGTCAGGAAGTTCTTTGTGATGTATTGTGAATGTGAGGGAAGAATGTGTGCTCGTTCGTAGGTGTTGAGAGATTACCGCATGTCTTGTCCTCATCATTGTAGTGACGCTGCTTTTTTTTCCATCCCGACACTGCGGTCTGCTTTCAGGTTTCTCTGTGGGGAATACGGCAAACCAACACTTCACAATGCCCTCAGTCTTATAGTGCAGCGATACTAGGCTGGGAATATGCATGCTCAAATAATATCAATTCAAAATGCTAACATTTACAATCTACTTAACTTTCCTGAACCAGAAAAGACTTCTCAACAGAGACTTGCAAACGAGAGCTGAAGTACGAACAGTAAGAGGCTGCAGGTATGAGCCGTACCTTTCCTGTCTATGATTTGTGCCATGAGAAACCTGACGCTCGCCTGGGTTGAGACAGATGAAAGTGAGATGGTGCGAGAAAACCAGTCTTCAAAGGGCTCCATGTGGAACTCTCAGGGCTCTTTGAAAAGCTGTCCCTAAAAGGGTGAGAGGAGTCCCGTCTTCTCCAAAGCAAGTTTGCAGAAGTGGAACACTGTGTTAAATTTCATCAAAGGGCTTGGGCTGAAAAGCTTGTATGGCCCGGGGTGTGCTCTTTCCGGTCCAACTTTTGATGGTTTTGTCACTCATGCGTCTAGACAAACTGGAAGGCAGGGAAAAATAAACCCAACACAAATGATTTTGACGAATTTCTGACACAGTGGACACTGGGCCAAACTATCACTTCGTCACGCTTTGTCAGAGTCACAGTGCCAGTGCTGAGTTTGGACTTCTGGATGCAATAAATTCACATTTGTACCAACACAAGATGTCAAAAGAGTGACTCCAACCATCATTAAACTTTTATACTTTGCTCCCAAAATGTCAAAGTGATGGATTGCTGCAGGCCATCCTAAGGGCTCAATTGCAATCAGCCTGATAGTAGCTGCCATTTTAACGCTGGAGCTTCAGAAATGAATTAGAATCTCAGAATTGACACACTGATCCATATATTGGCTCATTATCGACCCATGTTGTTAAACCTTGCATATTTTCAGCAGTCGGCAGCCATCATTTTGAGTGTGAATTTTGAGCAGCGTCAGAATTGGTGGTCATGTTTTGCAAATCTGCTGGATAATTATCTGTCAATAGGAGCGGTTGTGTGACTGCGTTTAATCGTACCATCTCAATGTCTTGTCTGTTTTCTTCGATCAGCCACAGCAATACTGTTTTATCTGTTCTTCTGCTCCTCTTCCTACACAGAATGTCTGAGGCTTGGCCGTTTTAATTAGCTGAATAATAATACCATGAGGCAATGAAAATGCCTTGACTGTGAGAGCGTGTTCTTTTTTCCAACACACAATAAATTGCGAGACATCATTGCTTAAATTAATTGAAATGGGATTGGGTTTTTGCAGCACAAATACAGGCTTTCTGTGTCTAATGGCACTCCTCCAGACTATCAATATCATATCTGTTCCAACGAACAGGGCCAAGATATCTCATACTTCACAGCTTGCAAACAGAAGATGCCTCACAGACATGAAGTAACATGAATTTCTGTGATGTTCATTTTTGTGTATGTGTATACAATGACCATGTTTATCTGTCTGGGTCTTCTGGAGCATCAATTTTTGTGTGTTTACATGCACACTTAATGGAGTTAAGTTTGTTGTTGGAGTTGGAATTGAGTTATACAAACTTATGTATAATAAATATAATTCCATGTGGGCCACAAAAGATATTTTGAAAAATGCGTCAATGGTTGTTTCATTTTAATTTTTTGTTCAGTTAAATTCACTGGTGTCCACTCTGGTTGGACCCCACTGACTTTCATTATATGGACAGAAACAGTCCATACAGTCTTTTGTGTGTCTTTTTACAGTGTGGCTGTATTTGCCAGAACTTTACCGTAAAAAATATGGTAGCAACATCTATGTTTTACGGATTTAAAAATGAGTTTATATATATATATAATATTTAATTACTGAAATATTAATTTTAGTACTCCAGATTACTATGTTTTTACCTTTATAATATAACAACAAACACACTAAATGCACAGGTGGTAAAGAAAAAGCCAAATGTTAAATCAAAGTTCATCACAAGTTCATCACAAGTAAGCTACCGTAAAAAAAAAAACACCATCATGGTAATACATGGCACTAAAATAATGGAATGAATATTAATTTAACAACATGAGATGTAATGTAAAATAAAAAATGAAGAAGAAACTAAGGGAATAGTTATTTCAAAGTAAAAACTGTACCACAATTTTGTGTCATTTAACCATCTTTTACTGTAAAATTACCTTAAATTTACCATTAGATCTATTACTAGATCAAGTTTTTCACTGTAAAGAGAAAGATAACTTGGTGTTAGTCAATATTTTTACAGTCTTTTGCTGTTTAAACTATGTCATTTTACTATACAATGGAGTAGCAACCATTGTTTTACACATTTTATGTTTGTCTCCCTTTCTTTTAAGGCAATATTCATTATATTTTAAGAGCTTTGTTTTGTTTGGCTGCAGTGCAAAAAAAAAAGTTTTTAAAAGGTTTTAAGTCTAAGCTAAATCATCAGCAGTCAAATGAATGGCTATTGGCTAACCAGTAATCCTAATAGGTCTTCCTTGTTTTTTTAGTCATTGAGTTAGGATGACCGGGCAAATATTACATTGAGCGACTTAATATTCATGAGCCAGACTGATAAGGTTTATAACGTGTCCCAGATCATTCCTACGCCCTTGGCTGTAAGAGAATGATTTAGCAAGTTAGGATTTGTGCCGGGTTCTGTTGACATTAGAAACAGGCGGATGAAATGAGTCTTGTCTCTTTGTGTACTCTGACTTTTACTTAATCATCTCTTGACTCATCCCCAGAGAACATGCCCACTGGCCACTGCTGCTTTACCCAGTTACAGAGCTAAAGCGGGGCATTGCTCATTAGCCTGAGCACCGCTGGCTGTAATTAAATTTAGCCCTAGAACAATGCTCATTCTTCCATGCTGTATTATTTCATCATTTGACTAATCATTAAGTAAGCTTAATACAGTATCTGTCATCTGGAGTTCCACATGAGAGCTCTTTGTGGCTAGGAATGGGTTTCAGTCTGGGTTTCTGTAAATAGTCTGGGGGCATCTTTATGCAGCACAGAATATTCATTCAAAAATTATGCATTTTAAAGGGGTCCTATTATGCTTTTTATTTTTTTTATTTTAGTCAGTGTGTAGTGTGTATGTTTGGGCATAAAAAAGATCTACAAAGTTACAAATCTCAAAGTCCACTCCAAAGGGAGATTTTTTATTTTTTTTAATCCCTTTTCAAGAACTACAACGAACGGCTCGTTTGGGCTACAGTGTTTGTTTTCCGGGCTTTGTGATATCACAAAGCGGCCCATTAGAATATCATTAAAAATAATTCCCGCCTACAGAAATTCTAATGGTTGGGGGGTGGGGAGGGGCGAGGTTGTGGTTAGAACGCTTGGTTGAGCGAGTGCATCAGACGAGACGATGAAGAAGAAGTGCTGCTGCAGAGTTAGTGCATCAGAGAAAACCAAGAAGAAGAGCTGCTGTGCTGTAGCTTCAAATTTTCGGCATATCTAGAACAATTCTTACAAGTACAACACGACGTAGCTGGGCGCCGCAGACAGATGCCGAATGGTGGTGCCGGTGTGCCTACACTCATAGAAATAATGTATTTGAATTTCAAAGACATGGCGCGACGCGACGCTGCGCTTCTCGTCCGGTGTGCGACCGCCTGAAACGCTGTTTTTTTTTCACCTCCGTGCCCAAACGTCTTTGTTTGGGCTTTCGAAAGCGAATGATGTCAGGAAACAGTGGTTGCAATTTATTTTGTAACTCTGTTCCTGAGCATTATAACCCCAATTTGCTATTGTGTGCTGCACATTTTACTGAGGACAGCTTCCACAACACGAGGGAGTACAGTGCCGGATTCGCCAAAAGCTTTTGTTGAAAGACGGAGCAAGGGGCGTGAACCACCAAGCATGAGAGCATGTTATAGTACAGGGGTGGGAACTTACCTGGAAGGGCCACTCTCCTGCAGAGTGTATTTCCAACCCTGAAATCCTAGAAGAAAAACACCTAACGTGCATCCCGAAGCCTTGATTAGCTGGTTCCGGTGGTTTTGATTAGGGTTGGAGCTAACTCTAAACTCACTCTGCAGTACACCGGCCTCCATGATCACGTTCCCCACCCCTGTTTTCTAGTACACGCCCCAAAACAAATCAGACTTTTGTAAGAGCATAATCGGACTTTAAAGGATGATTCGCCCCAAAAATTGTTCATATATTTCCTTACCCTCCCGTGTTCTTTTAAAATGGAATGCAAAAATTATAGAAAATTTAATTGAATTGACATTTTAAAATGAACTGAAATCATGGCATGGCACTATGTGCTTTATTATCTTATTATTATTATTATTATATTGGTTTTCATGGCGTTGTATGGAAAAGACCTGAAAATTATTAAATTTTTCTTGTTTAAGAAATGTTCTCTTGTTTGTGGTATGGAAAACATCCAAAAATTCTCACATTTTTTCCTAATTTAATAATTGAAATCACAACCAATGACATGGCACTTTATTTATTTATTTAGATTTTAACATTATTATATGTAAAACATTTGAAAACTTCTTTACTTTTTCTGATTTAAGAATGAATTGAAATCAGAACCAGTGACATGGATCAATATTTTTATTTTATTCTAATGTGGGATAGAAAATTCGTTGACCAATGACACATCACTTAAAAAATGTTTTATTATTATTTGTTAAACTGATTTTAATATTGTTGTATGGAAAACATCTAAAAAAAAATTCTTACTTTTTTCTAATTTAATAATTGAAATCAGAGCCAATGACATGATCAGAACAAATTATTATTATTTTTTTTTTATGCAATTGTATGGAAATAATCATAGGATTCTTCAATTCCTTCTTTTATGTTCCATGGAAAAAGTACCTGCATGCTTGGAACAGCATGAGGGTGAGTAAATAATTAATCATTTTCATTTTCGGGCGAATTATCCCTTTAATTCTGAAGTGTAAAGACGCTTTAGGTGAGGCTAAATCACATTATGGCCAGCAGATGCAAAAGTGATCTGAAGCCGAGTCTGAAGCACTTGTATTTCACATAAGTGAGGTATCAATCCCAAACACCAATCATCCAGAAGAGTTTGAGCCAGCCTTATGAATATCAGATGAGGCTGATTAATGCTACAGTTAAATGGTGTGCAGTAGTGTCTGTTAATGTCATTGCCTTAAAGTGCAGCCTCATGAGTAATGATGTCACCGCAGCAGCAGTGGCTTTTATGATTGACTCCAGTGTTTGGAGGACTTGTTCTTTCCATTGCTTCTGCTTTCGCAGCACATGGCCAGCACTCTTCCTCTGTCTGTTTATTCTGCTGTTTTATTCCAAGTACATGTGCTGCTTTCATGCTCCACTCACTCCGTTTTAGTTTCTTGTTTTCCCCTGGAGAAACAAATGCATCCAGTTGTCTGTTGCGTTTTTCGAATTGATGAACAACCAAGTCATTGCGATTTCCAATCTCATCAGCTTAGGAATGGGCGGCCCGGGTGTGACCCAGTTTTTTGCTGCCGGCCAGCGTGTTCATATGAAATGACATACACTGTTATGATATACACAAATCTGTTGGAGTTTCCAGTGTACTGAATTCATATATGTCCAAAATCAGTAATATAAAAAGCAATAGGAGCCCGGGGTGCAGCCACACATCGCAGCTTATTCTACCACAAGCTTAGACAGGAAGAATTCGCTGGACTGACATACAGTATATACCAAGCAGCCACAGTTTGTTTTGTTTTCACATGCTGTTACAGTGGTGTAAAAAATAATTTAAAGGGGTCATCGGATGCTCATTTTGCACAAGTTTATATGATTCTTTAGGGTCTTAATTAAAAGTCTATTACATACTTTGGTTAAAATTTCTCAATGTTAGTGTAAAAAACACCTTTTTAAACCCGTCAAAATCAGCTCTGTTTTTATCAAGCCATTATAGTCCATGTTGCTTTAAATGTTAATGAGCTCTGCTGGCCCCGCCCCTCTCTTCCGAGCTGCTCTCAGAGAGACTGTTTACTTTAGCCGCATGATTTGCAAAGATTCATTAAAAAATACTTATACTCACTTCTTCTGTAGATGAGGCCGGATCACGAATGATTCGAGCGAACATAGATGCATTTACGCTGATCGGGGATCGGCGCATTTCCTTCAAAGCCGCAGTAACGTTAATCCTCTGCATCTTCAGCAGCTCAGATGTCGAGAGTAAATTACGATTGCTATATTCATTATTACATCCAACAATAAAGCACCTCATCGCTTAATCGAGACATTTTGTCTTCCCCTGCACCAGAGTCAACAGAATGGGGGACTGATGACAGCTCACTCAGGGCGGGTCTAAGGTAAGACACCAGCCCTGTCTGTGCTGAAACACTACTGTCAATCAACTATCGTGGGAGGGGCCTGTACAGAACTACGTCATTCTGACAGGAGTCTCAGAACAGCCTGATTTGAGAAAGAGGATTTTAAAATAGGAATAAAAAAAAAACAACTGGGTGGATTTTTATAATTATAGGATGGATGTGTACACACACTTCCAACATACATTTATGTTCAAACAACTTGAAAAGTGAATTTTGCATCCGATGACCCCTTTAAATAATGAAGTAGCTGTCAATACATTAAACGGTCAGCAAACCCACCAGCTTGTAGGTGGTCTGTGACTGTGTCAGCTGCGTCTGAGACTGCTCTTGGTGTAATTTTGAAGAATTATGTGTTGAGTTTTACATTAATGTGCATTGTAAACAAAAAATGCCTGCATTGTTTCTATGGCAATGATCACGTAACTATTCCGTAAAAGCAATTGCTTGGTATTGTTTGAGGTGATTTCAATAGAAGAAAGGTGATTTCAGAAACTCATTCTTCATTTTGTGATTACTGCCCTAAAATGGTTGAATATAAATGTTTGTGTTTACATAAAGCACAAGGAAAAACTTGATCTCTGCTTGTTTTGCTCACTCTTAACCATCATTAATTGTTTGTTATTTTCCTGTTGGATGATTTTGTACCTTGAGACACATAATGGGTGGATTGTTTACTGCCCCTTTGGCATAAACTTTGTTGCTGTAGAAACAAGAAATCAAAGATTGCATTGACATACATAACACAATCTTTCTTTATGTTTGCTTGGACCTTCTCACCCATGCACAGCCTGGGTATAAACACACATATATAGATATATAAATATATATATAATATATATATAATATATTGTATATAGATATCTAATATCTATAATATATTATATATATAGATAGATGATAGAGATATAATAATAATAGTAATATATTGAAATGTATAGATTATAATATAATAATATTATATAAATGTTATTTTAGATGTTTGGCCTTCTGTGATCGTTGTATTTTTTTAATTAGTTGGATTTAGAATTAATTGAAAGCCTGCCTGACCTTTAAAAAAATATAAAGCAGCACAACTGTTTTCAGCACTGACAATAAGAATAATTTTTCCTGAGCACAATACTACAGTATATTAAATGATTTCTGAAGGATCCTGTGACACTAAGACTAAGTAATGATGCTGAAAATTCGGCTTTGCCGCCACAGAAATAAATCAACATTTGTATTATTTTAAAAATATGACATTTTAGACATTTTAAAATAAATCTACATTAAAAAAAACATTTAATTTTAATTGTAATATTTTACAATATTACTGCATTTTTGATCAAATAAATGCACAATACATTTCTGAAGGATCAGCTTTATCATCACGTTTTTTAATTGTAAAATATATTTTAAAAAATTCACAATATTACTGCATTTTTTTTAAATCAAATACATGCTAGTTGGCGCCGATAGCCTAGTGGGCAGTGTGCCGACATATAACGCAGTTGTGTTGCGGGCATCCTGAGTTCGAATCCTGGTTCGAGGACTTCTCCCAGTTCCACTCCCCTCTCTCTCACCCACTTCTCTACAGTATCCTATCTTAATAAAAAGGTAAAATGCCAAAAATAAATCTTAAAAAAAGAGTACGTGTGTGTATATGTACAGTACAGTATATAGCTGTGAAATAATCCATTTTAGCGCAGCACTGGTAAATGTGTTTTAACCCTTATCCTGTGCTTATCTGTGATCTGCTCTGAAACACAGGAGGAGGGTATATGTAATGAGATCAGTCTGAACCATGTTTACCAGTTCTGATTCATATCAGGCCCTGCCGTCTTGACTGAATTACAAACGCAAGTAAGTTCAAATACCCCACTTACCATTAACCAATAAATCCAGAATTAGCATCTAACTCATCCAGACTGCATCGGGCTGATTCATGCCTGAGAGGGCTGCTGATTTGTGTGTCGAGGTCATCAGTAGGCCAAGGCTCTGCCCGCCGAATCACTTTGAAGCCGCTCTGGTTTACTCTGTTAATGATCTGTCATTTTAAATGGTCCACGCGTGAGAATTCATCTCACATGCCTCACCAGCAGCAATTCCCACTGAATCTTCACTGGCTATTTCCATTCACAGCATGGTGAGACTGCATTATGCCTCCTAATGACTTGTGTGAGGTCTGGCGGTTTACAATGAAAGCAGAGGTGTGTGAGATTAGTTCTTTATCGATTTGGCTTTAAGAAGATAAGATACACTAACATGTTTAAAGAGAATTTAATCCTAAATGACCAGGGCTGTGCTATTCATAACTATGATGCCTTTTTAATGCTTTAAATAGTTACTCTAAAAGCAGTCATTGCCAATTAACCTAGATGAACAGGGGGATTTGAACATTTATATAGGTGCTTGCTTGCTCATAATTCATTAGTGATTTATAAACTGATTCAGACTAAACGAAACACTTCTAAATCACGTTGTAAATAGACTGGTCTCACATGTTTGATCTGAAGATTGATTATGCAGTCGTACAATCAGAATCATTTTAGCTGTTGTGGACCGTCTGTCTGAAGTCAAATTAATTCTCCACAGATATTATACAATGAGGACTGCTACAAATTTTAGTTGTTATATAACCTGTGGCCATTATTAGGCCAGCTTGTGATGTTTCTGGTGCAGGGATTAGAAGGAACAAAAACATCAAAATAGAATTGACAAAAAATAATTTTAATTGAAAATGTTATGTTGAAAGCTGGTAACCAGTATTCTGTTCTTATAATATTCATGAAAACAAATATATATATTATAATATATATATATATATATGTACAGTATGTATGTATGTATTACAGTAAACCTTTGTTTTAAACTAATGTATTTAGTTTTGAGATTATTTTGGAAAGAAATAAATACTTGTATTCAGTAAGGGCATACTGAATTGAGAAAACATGTTATTCATAATGTTACAAATAAATGCTGTTCATTTGAAATGTCTATTTATTTTATTGCATTTGATCAAATAATTTCTTTTAGAATCATATGGGGGGGAAAACTTAGCAACCTATACTGTGTGTACAATATAAGCAGTTTATAATTTAGCAAACTTTCTGATGACACAACAGAGTTGACAGCAAGCTTTTCCATCCCCATAAAACAAATCACTGCCTTCTGCAGTCATCTGCTCTCTAGCAGCCAGCGCTGAGATAGCCCTTAGCACGACTTGTTGCGCCATTTAATGTGTCTGTGATCCTATTCCTCCTGACAGCTAACGACAGACACTTAGTTCCAGACCACATGTGGAGCTAGTCGCTCATGCAGAGCCTTTCACTGGGCTCTAAACGATACAGTCTTTTTATAGCCCTGCATTTGTCTTTGGCTGTAATTTCTTTTTCTTAAATGAATTAATGGTGTACGTCTGAATTAAATGAAAGCCTAGCCGGTCTTCAGATCAGTTCACGCCCTCAGCAGTCACTAATGAATGTGGTACTAGTGACAGACAAAAGCTGTATATACCTAATTGTTTTATTTGATAATCATTAGTAGTGATCCTGCTGCTTTATTGGCTGGATTATTTGTTTTACTGCTCTCTGTAAATTACTTTTAAAGCAAAGGCAATAGTGCAGTTACCCACTTTTAATTAAGGTCCTTTTCCCGTTCATATGGCCAATTCAGAAAATTGAATGCCTCCAGTCTCATTCTACTGAGAGAACTCAATATGAGATTATACAGGGCAATAAGGAGGATCCCATGGCCCCATAGTCTGCTGTGATGTATTGAACATTGTTCTTGAAAATTGTATTCATATGAATGGGCTGTACATGATAAATAAATCACTGAATACCGTTGTTTTCCACCAGCAGATACTAACCATACCCATGTGTTTATGAATTTATGTTACATTTTATTTACAAAATTTCTAACAACATTTACAACATAACTAATTATTTCATATACACTACCATTCAATAGTTTATGATTTTTAAATATGTTTTCTCTTTTGCTTACCAAGGGTGCATTTATTTGATCAAAAATACAGTAATATTGTAAAATATTTTTACAATTCAAAATAAAAAATATATAATAATTAAAATGTCTAAATGTTATATTTTTTATATAATACCACTTTTTAAATTTATTCTGTGATGCTAAGCTGGATTTTCAGCATCATTACTCTAGTTTTTAGTGTCACATGATCCTTCAGAAATTCATTCTAATATGATTTGCTGCTCAATAAACATTTTTCGTTATCAATGTTGAAAACAGTTGTGCTGTTTAATATTTTCTGTGGAAATCATGCTAATTTTTTTCATCAAAGAAAAGTATTCTTTGATTAATATAGAGTTCAAAGGAAAAACATTTCTTTGAAATTCGTCTTTAAATTGATCAAAAGTGAGAGTTAATGCAAACCAAAAAAAAAATTTGTATACAAATATTTCTTTCAAAATTATCATGTTAGTGTTTGTGTGTGTGGGAAGCAATAAGCTTTTTTTTTTTTTTAGCATTCCCTCCAGACCTGATTGAGAGTCCAGTTGTAGGACAGCATGGCCTTTATCTCAGTGGGATCCACTCATCAGGGGGTCTGCTCATACTTTCATCTTACACCTTGTGACATTTGTGTGTCTACTGCAGTTTGCTAATTTATTTTCAGAGAAAAACAGAAAATAAACTTAAGATCATAAACTATGCAGCTATTAAACGCCAGCTGTTGTATATGATGTGATGTAGCCACATTGTTATCCTCAAAACAGATTTTTTTTTTATTCTTGCATTCTTCATCTTAAAAGCTTTATAAGCTGCTGCATAACCTGACAATGACATTGATGATAATACGAAATGTTTCTTGAGCAGCAAATCTGTATATTAGAATGATTTCTGAAGGATCACGTGACACTGAAGACTGGAGTAATGATGCTGAAAATCCAGCTTTGCAACACAGGAGTAAATTACATTTTTAAATATTTTAATATAGAAAACAGTTATTTGTTATATTATTTCACATTATTACAGTATGGCTCACTTGATTTTAAATATCTTCATAAAAATGAATTCTCACAGTTGCATCTCAATCATTGGTAATTATTTTTGTTTCATAAGAATATATAATAAATACAGTGCAAATGTTAAAATTAGGGTGTGAGTCAGAAGTATGTGAATGAGGTTATGCAGGCTGAAGAATTCCTCTAGGGACGGGGGGAGGGTAGAACTGACATTCGTGGCAGTTTAATTTGGTTAGTCAGTGTGAAAGCATCTGTGTATGATAGTGATGGAGTCTATGTATTAGAGCTCCGCATTTCTGTCAGAAACAATATGTCTTTGTTCGACTGAAAGTAACAACAAAAACAACAGTGGTAGTCTTCTCTAGTTCTGTAGCCTGGCCAAGACTTCAACTTGATAACCAAGATACACAGAAATATAGAATATAAGAAGATACTTACTACTAGCTGTACATGGAATTTGTTTTGAGCTGTGTTTATTCTTGATTATAGTCTATTCTTGATTATAAACAACTAAAGTTTGTTGTATTTTAGAATTGTGTATACTTATTTTTTAAGTTCTTGCTTAAAATCTATTAGAAATTAAATAATAATAATAAAGTAAGTTTATTGTCCACTCTCTACTGTGTTGTAGAGTTAAGTGATGCGTCTGCAGAGCCTGTGGTGCAGCCAATAACAGATTTTTACAAGACAAGCACTTAACATCGTGTCAAGTACAGTACACACAGTCAGTAAATACAACACTATGCAGAGCTGAAGTGTCTTTAAAAATCTATTGAAAAAAATAGGGTACAAGCTGTGTGCTATATTGTGAGTGCCTTGTTGATTTTATTTAACAATAAATTATATAAAAATATGACTATATATTACTACTATAAATTTTATGCTGTTTCAAGCAAATGTATTACTGTGATGAATCAAAGATTTTAGCACAATCAGAGTGCTGTATTGACCAATCAGAAGCCATGACCACATCTGTTGTATACAATTTCAAGCCTAGACTATAATCATATGCATATACCAAAAAACATGCTTTCATGGCTAAATTAACCACTGTGTGTGTGTGTGTGTGTGTGTGTGTGTGTGTGTGTGTGTGTGTGTGTTATGTTTGCTGTAATTCTTTTTTTTTTTGTTGTAAATAAAAAGTTTATTGGAGTATGTTTTACAAGAAAATATTATTTCAGTCTTTCTACTTAAAAATTTCACATTTAAAGGTGCAGTAAGAGATTTCTGAGCAATGCTATTGAAAGTGGATCGGAACGAGCACCAAAACACACTTCTAGCCAATCACCAGTAATGGGCGTGTCCACTCATGATGGGAGAGGTGCCTATGTTGCATAGCATGTTAGTGAATTTGTGGGTGGATTTGTCAAGATAGGATGTAATCCTTTTGGGTAAGGGTGTATTTGTTTTGTGATTTCAACTATCAATAGCATTTCTCAGAAATCGCTTACTGTACTGTATCTTTAAAGGTGGGGTAGGTGATTTCAGAGAGGTTAGCAATAGCAAGCTAGTTTTGAAGCATAAAATCCCACCCTCCCTGCAAATCACTCTCCAAAGCCACACCTCCACCAAAACACATGAATGCACACAGGCAGACCAGAGGCTAACCAGCGACACAATGACAGATGGCATTGGTGGAGGGTTAAATGCAACGCTGTCAGATTACCTCAGAAATTATTACAGTACAGAGTGCATAATATTGCAATAATAACGCCTTCCGTTCTCGCTCGGTCTGCAATAGCGTAATGGAACGTGCTGATGAAGTATCATGTCTGCGCAAACAGGGTGCACAGAGGTATGCAAATACATACGTTTACAGGCAGGTAGGACAGCCTACAAAGCAAGCTTGCAATGCCGTAGCCAAAAAAAAAAACGTAACGGCTAATGCTAACACTTCCACTTTAACAGTACGTGGGAAAGGAGACCAGAGGCCATTTTTTTATGGATGTCAATTGAGGAGAGGCTTCACTACGCTGAATAAATAACTTTTATTTAGAGGAAACAGCTTATCGTTCAATGAATCGACAACCTATCTGCTAATTTTCAACATGTTTTACACTAAACAACACCTTTGGATTGAACTATTTGACAAAAAATGCCATTTTTATAAGAGAAGTTTCCCCCCCCCCCCCAAAACCTGACTTTTTGCGACAGGTGGGATTCAGCTTATGGCATTTCTCGTTCATTCCTATGATATCCGTAAACGGCGACTGAGTGTCATACAACTCTGACTAAAATTCAATGACGTCAAGGCTGTAATGTAATTGGTTATTAAGGGACACATGATCCAAGTTAGCCATTAAGCTTTCTCCAATAGTAAGTAATACAGACCCTCTCATCTCCCTATTGTAAGATAGTCTCTGGCCTGTCGTAGTCCTTGGACCGAGGGATATGATTGGACAAACATTTCATGGTCCTATACCTTCCACAGACGAAATAAAAACATTTAGATCACTTAACGTAGTTATTGCTATCGGTATGTGCAGAGACTTTCAACTAGCATAACAAAAAATGTTTCTGAACCAAATCCCCTATACCCTGCCTTTAATTCAATGTTCTGCTAACTGGTTCTTCTACTAATCTACTAGCAATTTCTGAGTGAAAATTGTAAGTAAATATATAAATAGATGCATTATTATTGGTTATTGGTAAATTGAGACATTATATTAGAATTTCACTCACTGAACCTCTCAGAGCATTCAAATGGTTCCAGTGATGTGTGGCTTCTACACTGACTTTTATCGAGACGAAACACAGAAAACAGACGAACGGAAATAGTGGGTGATTATGGCTGTGCCAACTGGTTGTTTAAGAATCCAACTTGTGGATAGCATTACAGCGCTAATCAGAGACATGGTGAAACTATTCTAAAACAGGAACAGGCATCCTTTGGGAACAGTGGGAAAGTTCTGTCAGTGGTTGTGTCCACATGTTGTGGTTCAGTCCAGTCTCAGATGAAAGTCAATGGAGGTTTATAAACTGTGCAGCACATCTGTGTTTAGCTCGACAGTTTCATGTGGATCGCTTGCTATTTCTGCTGCAATTAAATGTTTTTGCTTTTTGTTGTTTCCTCTTAGAGGCTTGCTTTTGATTGGCTCATTGTCACCTAACCCGTGCCTCGTTTTTTAAATATTGTGAAGTAGGGCTGTGCGATTAATCGAAATCGTCATAAAATCGCGATTTGAGCATGCACAATTTCTAAATCGCTTTACAGCACGATTTTCCGCGCCCCCGACCTCCCGCAGTATGCTATCCGAACCAATCAGAATGCAGCACGCCTAAATAGAGCACGAGAATAGAACAGACCGGGCGGGCATACAAACGTAACACCAGGTTCACACACTCCGTCTGTGGTGAGTATTTTTTCCGCGCCCATGTTAATGGATCAGAGCGTTCACACTGCACGCGATTGAGTCTATTTCTGCTGTGCTGCATGCGCTGAATTAAAGTGACAGCGCAGTTTTTGTGGTAAATATGAACATGGATTGACATGAAAATTTATTAATTACACCACAAATGCATATAATTATTATTTATGAAATTGTTTCACAGTCAACACATGGCTTTTTTGCTAGATTTAAAACAAGGAAAAGTGCGCTTTTAGATAAACAACGCAATAATAGATGACAATCGTGGTGGTAGTTAAACAAAGTTATAATTATTGAGTTTAAACGTGAATATGTCAAAGAAAAATTTTATTACTGTACTGTGATAAAAGAGAATCACAATGCTGAAAAAGCATTTTCAGAAACAACGTTTGGATTTGAAATCAAAATAATGGATAAATGTTGTTTGTGGTAAACAGCCGCAGATCAGGAGCGGACTGCAACCGCGTCCTGTGCGAAAGCAAAATGAGTCTGTGCTGCTTCTGCACCGCGTACACATACTGTTTACGCACTGCAGACGGAGTACGTGTAAACTTGGCGCAAAAAAATCTAGTTCAACATCTGAGGCAACGCCACAAAGAGCTCTATGACCAATGCATGGCAAAAAAAAAATCCCTGGACACAGGATTTTTTTTTTCCTGCCATATGTCTATTCTAGAGACATTTTGTTACACCTTTACTTAGTGATTATTTTACCTTATGTCTGTTCTAGAGACATGTTACAGCTTTTTGATAAAGCTCTAATTGGTTTTCTTTTGGAAATATGTTTCAAATTCACACTGAATGCATTTATGACTGTAAAGCATGTCTGTGTGTCAAAATCGTGATTAAAATCGAAATCGCAAAATTGATCAAAGAAATCGCGATAGTTTTTTTTTGTCCATATCGCACAGCCCTATTGTGGAGCATCCATCCACTGCATGTTTAAAAGTTTCATTAACATATCTAACTTTAAAAGCGATCTGATCCATCTCCTGTGTTTCCGACGCGTGAGGGCGTATGGAGGCGGCTTGTCACGCAGCGTGTCGCCCACCTCAGACAGTCAACAGACTGAGTAAAAAAGGGGCGGCGATGCGTTTCCCCTGGATCCTCACGGCACGCTGATGTGTTGATGATGATCTGTTATGTAAGCTGCCTTCATGTCATTGTGCTTCCTGTCAGCTAGAGTTCTACCCTCATTCTTTCACCCGGGCTTCTCAAACCGTTGATCAGTGGCTTGTAATATTTCACCCTCTGAAATAAAATAAAAAAAAAGAACGGCAGGAATGTCTCAGAAGCATTCAAGGCATGCAGGCTGCACTAGACTCTTTGAGTGGAATGAATGAATTCATCATAAAAGTTTTTTGAGAGCGTGTCCTCTCAAAAATAACCACACTCCAGCAAAATACAAATTGATTTATTCTGCACATTATAATCATTTTTTGCTCATCCAGACCACTGAGGGTTTGGACTTGAAAGCCTCTCGAGGAAGCTCTTGCAGAAAGTGTCTTTGTGTTTCGTCAGATGGCCACAGACACTCCTTTTTATGTAGCTGTAATGTCTTCGGACGTATAATGTCCCCTCAAAAGTGGAATAAGCTTTACAAGTCTGACAGGTTTTCATTTTGTGATGGGTGTGTCTTGTGGCAGCAGGCGTTCGGGAAACACAATGCTGTCTTTCTTCATCTACATGACCACAAGCATTTTATATCAGGCCTCACTGGGCCTCTCACATTACTAAACCACAGTCAGTTTGCATATTGGCTGGGTCTGCTTTAGGAAAACAGTCATCTTAGGTGGCGAGAACAAACTGTATTACCTCATTCTGTGATGCTATCAGTTGTTTATGCATATAGGTAGCGAAATTCAATTAAAATTAAATGCAAAAAATGGCCATGCATAGTCAAAACGGGACAACAAACGCAATATTAAAAATGGCAATGTATTTCTGTATTTAAATTTACATTTTCCATTACCCATACGTGCAAAAGGAAAATGAAAATGAAATTATATAATTTACATTTGCCATTTCCAACAGTAGTCTTTCAGGGTGCGAATTACGGGGGGTTTGGGGGGGTCTGACCCCCCTAAAGAAGGCTTTAACCCCCCTGATGGCTGTCTTAACTAGATGTAGGGGGGGTCAGATAGAAAGAAGACTAGCGTATGCATAATATGGCGATTTACTTGTAAATATTAATATGCATTTCTATAGCCCTAACTGATTTTAAAATATAATTTTGGCAACTCCTGAAATGGGTCGTATTGACAGTACCTGAGCAGTTGAAGAATACGCTACAGCACTCATTCAAAGACATGCATTTATTGCTTGGACAGAGCAAGAACACCTTCTGAAATGCACGTGTAGATTCAGTCGAGTGATAAAGTTTACCCTATTCAACTTAATGCTGCTGAACTGAATTTATGGAGCAAACTATTTGCTAAAATATCCATAACATTAACAGCACCGCTGAAATACAAGCGCGCGGTTCTGTCAGTCAGATGCTCGTGAAAGCTGCATGTGTTACTATAACAAACACTGTGCTTTCTTTCAGAATCATCATTGGCTGGTAGAAAGACAAAAATAGGTTACATAACAGTTTTTACATAAAAATTAAGATAAGGTAAAGGTGTGAATAATTACATTTTAGACACATTGTCAGTGTATTTTTTCACCAATGAAAATAAAGCCCTAGGAGAACTGTTGTGCATCTCAGATCAACACACAGCGGTGTTTCATTAATGAATCCACGTTTTTAAATGAATCGAGTGAATCAATGATTCAGTGAACCATTCATAAAGGCAGTCACTTGCTTTGTTTCTGAATGAATCAGCCATTTGAACGAATCGATTGAATTAATGATTGAATGACTCACTTAAGACAGGGATTTTTCACCACCTACTGGCGCATTTTTTATATTTAGAGTATCGTTTCTTTTTTAAAATAATTTCATATTTCACTATTTATTTGTATTTTTTATGTTGAATTAAAATATTTCTTTCTAAGGCTACATATATTTCAGCTACCTTTTATTACCTGTCTATTCAGTGTTTTTTTCTAAATTAACACAATGATAACTGTTACGGGGCTGACGAGACGTGAGACTTGCGGATCCATTCGCAGAGCTGTTTATTGGAGAAGACAGAGACGTGGTTATACAGCAGGCAGGGGTCAGATGATGGCAAACATGTATATGGTGGGCAAAACACAAGAATAATCCTAGGGCTAGAGCAGGTCGACGATCGGCAGACAGAATCAAAAGGGGCAAGACACAAGGGGTGAATCCAGGGAACCAGGCGAAAATCAGAAACCGAGAAGGCTAAGGCTAAGGCTAATGACTAGGGCTAAGGCTAATGACTAGGGCTAAGGCTAAGGCTAATGACTAGGGCTAATGCAAATGACTAGGGCTAAGGCAAATGAATAGGGAGCCATAACGGTCGCTATCTCAGGGGAGGATAAAGCGGATGCAACAATACTCGGCAGAGGGAGGGATCAGAGTGAGTGTAAAGCGTTGGGAGAAGCTGAGTGAATATGAAAAGTGGGTGCAATCAGTGATAAACAGTTGTGTGCCATTCGTGCTGAGTGCAATCAGTGCATGCCTGATGGGCAATGTAGCCGGGGTGATGTGCAAACAGGTGTAGTCGCGAGTCATGAATACGGAAGTTCGTGGACCGGATTCGTGACAGATAACTATTATCTTTAATAATAACTTTATCTTTAATCGGCACATGATGTACATGTTAATTAGTTAATTAATCTCATTAATCATTAATTTGAGATTCATTTGATTAATTAATCAGCAAATTATGTATTTTTTTTTTTAAATAATCACTTGACAGCCCTTTAAAACATAAAAAATCCCAAAATTTTTACGCTTTATAAGTTGCTAAATTAAAATGAAAATTTATAACACAAATTGATTTGATATGTGTAACATGTCCAAGCAGAAATGGTAGCAAAATTATCATTTAAATGCTATTTGTCCTAAATGCATTTAGACTAACAGTTAGAACACTTAGGATTGCATTTTCATCATGACGCCGTGGGATATTTGTAGCAAAATTCAATTTGAAAATGCATTCCGAGCTGACCACGCCCACCCTCCATCAATCATTGCTTCAAGGCAGGGATTGGCGGAAGCGTGTTACGTTTGGATCGTTCGAAACATGGCGGCTGGAGATCTGATAAGATCGTTGAATTCACTGGCAGATGAAGTGGAGCGTGAACAGAGAAATATATGAAGAATACTCCATGCTAAAATCAAACGTTCGAACGACCAACCGACCGATCGAACGTCTACCGAACGTCTATCCGAACGTCTATCCGAACGTCTTGAGCTTTGAGCATCTCACACTGCGGGTGACCCACGTGACGTCAGCGTCTTGAAATTAGCTGTTTTTTAAACATTTAAGAAGCCAAGCTGCTGTGTAAAGACTATAAATGGACATTACAAGCATTACAATAATGATATTTTATACCTAAAATAATACTCAACCATTTCCTGCATCCTGCTATACTTCCCTGAATAAGTCTTTAAAGGTGTTGTAGGCTAATAAGTCGTTCTGAGTAATAAATTGAAAAAGCTCCCACCTGTATATGACTAAACAAAATAACATGTAGTTTACTTGAGGTTCTGTAGTTCTGTTATAAATGTGTCTATTAGAAACATTAAATTAAATTAATTAATTATACAAAAAATAGTTTGAAATTAATTAAGACTTCCCGAGTTTTTGAACGGAAGTCCTGAATGACTGTTATTAAAGGTCATTTAATGACTTTTAATGATTTTCAATGCCCCGCAGAAACCCTGCCTTTGTTGGAAAAGTAAATAAATCATTTTAACTATGTTTGATTGTTATAACACTTTGCAGTAACAATATTATATATTTCAGTAAAGTGGTAGCTTTTAAAATTTCTGAAATATCCTATAATTGTAACACTCAGAGGTAACTTTTCATACATTATTATATTGATACAAAAAAATAAATAGAAACATGGCAATCTTTTCAGAATGGTGTAATTCCGGCAGCTACCAGTCATGTTAGGTTTTTGAACGAATCGTTCTTTTGAGCCGGTTTTCAGGAAGTAACCGGTTGAGCCGGTTAACAAATCGAACTGAATCAAACTTTAGCTCCGGGTTGATGACGCAGGACGCACAGCCGAAGTAGCACGTCCAACTCAAAAAGAACCGAATGAGCCGGTTCAACCAACTGTCGAAGTTTGCCGAGGATTACCGAGGACTCAACAAGAACCGAATGAGCCGTGGCGAAGTTTGCCGAGGATTACAGAAGATTCTGATGAGTGAGTTGACAATACTGTGCAAGTCTGAGGCGCGTACTGGAAATATGCGTATTATGATTGTTATTAATTTACATTTTATTAAAAAAAAATTTTTTTTTAGAAATTATCCATTAACTTAAGTGAATTATATGGCAAAAATCAGCAATATGCTTTCACACAAATAACTTTATTTTTGAATGTTTCAATATGCGTTGACACAAATTACTTATTTGAATTTTTCATTGATACAACATAGCACTGAGTTGTTAGAAAAGAAATGCGTATCGTTATTGCTTGATGATGTCAGGAACCGATGAATCGGCTTTTTGAACCGTTTCAATGAGCCGATCTGTCCGAAAAGAACCGGTTCGCGGAAATGAATCGGACTTTGCATCACTAGCATCTACTAGCAGGAGTGCCGCTGCAAGGAGAAAATGTTCCGAAAACAGTTTAAGCCTAAAGCTGCCCGATCCTGTTCTTGGAGAGCTGCCTTTCTGCAGTATTCAGTTCCAATCCTGTTCCAACACACCTGCCTGTAATTATCAAGTGTTCCTGAAGATCTTAATTGGCTGGTTCAGGTGTTTTTCATTACGGGAGGAGCTGAACTTTGCAGGAAGGTAGATCTGGGCAACCTTGGCATAAAGCCTTCCAAACTGCTGCAAAGAGGAATTCAATGTGAAATAGCTCGGTATGGTTCATAGCATATTTATTTAGCGACAGCTTTTTCCAAATAATATCATTAAATGAAATCACTACACTATTCTTGTTTGCTTAGTTGACCGTGGGTCCGCTGCACCTGTGGCTCTCTCCACTTCAGGGTCAATCATACTTGGCAGTCAAAAGCAAGTGCCCTTGATTTCTGAACTCTGTTGCAAGTGTAAATTGTTTTGTCAGCAGTGCTGTGACACTGTACCTGCACTGTATTTCTGGGCTAACAACCCAGGAAGCAATTAGTAATTGTTTGTTTTGATTTTTTATGTTTTGAGTGTTCGTGCATAACACTCCAGACATGAGTTGAGAGCCCGTGGTAAGACAGCATGGCCTTATCTCAGTGGGATCCACTCGACAGGGGGTCTGCTCATACTTGAACAGCTAATACCATGTGACATTTCTGCGTCTACTGCAATTTGCAAGATTTTTCCCAGGAAAACAGGAAATTAGGTTCACATTGCTTAGCTGAATATCAGGATGTTGCTAATAAACTCCAACTGCTGGCTGTATATTTAATACATTCTTGTGATGCTTTCAAGTCATTTGTTTGGGATTTTAAAGCTTTTAAAAATGTAATCAGGTAGTCCGTCTTATAGAGACAAGCTTGGCCAATCAGATTTGAGAACCAGAACTAATTGTTGCACAGTACAGCTAAAATTCTAAAATTGAAATTATATAAAGTTAGAATTTATTGCTTATAAGCTTTTGTTGGCCAGAGAATGTTTGGCATTTCTGTTTGATACTTTTTACATCTTTAATGTTTCATTGTTTTGTTTCCTTTTTTTTTAAACTTTATTTATTTATTTAGTCATTTAGCAGACGCTTCTATCCAAAGCGACTTGCAAATGAGGACAATAAAAGCAGTCAAAACTAACAAAAGAGCAACAATATATAAGTGCAAATGACAAGTCTCCTTTAGCCTAACGCAGTACACATAGCAAGGTGTATATATATCGATAATCATAAAACATACACAACACAAATATATCGCGCAACAGTGGGTACGGAAAGTATTCAGACCCCCTAAAAATTTTCACTCTTAACAATATTGCAGCCATTTGCTAAAATCATTTAAGTAAATTTTTTTTCCTCAGTAATGTACACACAACACCCCATATTGAAAGAAAAACACAGAATTGTTTACATTTTTGCAGATTTATAAAAAAAAGAAAAACTGAAATATCACAATGTCCTAAGTATTCAGACCCTTTGCTCAGTATTTAGTAGAAGCACCATTTTGATCTAATAAAGCCATGAGTCTTTTGGGAAAGATGCAACAAGTTTTTCCCACCTGGATTTGGGGATCCTCTGCCAATTCCTCCTTGCAGATCCTCTCCAGTTCTGTCAGGTTGGATGGTAAACGTTGGTGGACACCCATTTTTAGGTCTCTCCAGAGATGCTCAATTGGGTTAAGTCAGGGCTCTGGCTGGACATTCAAGAACAGTCACAGAGGTGTTGTGAAGCCACGCCTTCGTTATTTTAGCTGGGTGCTTAGGGGCATTGGCTTGTTGGAAGGTAAACCTTCGGCCCAGTCTGAGGGCCTGAGCACTCTGGAGAAGGTTTTCATCAAGGATATCCCTGTACTTGGCCGCATTATCTTTCCCTCGATTGCAACCAGGCGTCCTGTTCCTGCAGCTGAAAAACACCCCCACACATGATGCTGCCACCACCATGCTTCAAAGTTGGGACTGTATTGGACAGGTGATGAAAGGTGATGAGCAGTGCCTGGTTTTCTCCACACATATACCGCTTAGAATTAAGGCCAAAAACGTATATCTTGGTCTCATCAGACCAGATAATCTCATTTCTCACCATCTTGGAGTCCTTCAGGTGTTTTTTTAGCAAACTCCATGAGGGCTTTCATGTGTCTTACACTGAGGACAGGCTTCTGTCTGGCCACTCTGCCATAAAGCCCAGACTAGTGGAGGGCTGCAGTGATGGTTAACTTTCTACAACTTTCTCCCATCTCCCAACTGCATCTATGGAGCTCAGCCACAGTGATCTTTGGGTTATTCTTTACCTCTCTCACCAAGGCTCTAATCCCCCGATAGCTCAGTTTGGCCGGAAAGCCAGCTCTAGGAAGGGTTCTGGTCGAACCAACTCTTCCATTTAAGGATTATGGAGGTCCACTGTGCTCTTAGGAAACGTAAGTGCAGAAAATTTTTGTAACCTTGGCAGATCTGTGCCTTGCCACAATTCTGTCTCTGAGCTCTCAGGCAGTTCCTTTGACCTCATGATTCTAATTTGCTCTGACATGCACTTTGAGCTGTAAGGTCTTATAGACAGGTGTGTGGGCTGTCCTAATCAAGTCCAATCAGTATAATCAAACAAAGTTGGACTCAAATGAAGGTGTAGAACAATCTCAAGGATGATCAGACGAAATGGACAGCACCTGAGTTAAATATATGATTGCACAGCAAATGGTCTGAATACTTAGGCCATGTGATATTTCAGTTTTTCTTTTGTAATAAATCTGCAAAAAATGTCAACAATTCTGGGTTTTTCTGACAATATGGGGTGCTGTGCGTACATTAATGAGGAAAAAAAAATTAACTTAAATGATTTTAGCAAATGGCTGCAATATAACAAAGAGTGAAAAATTTAAGGGGGTCTGAATACTTTCCGTACCCACTGTATATATACAATATATATATATATATACACATACATATTATACATACACACACACAAAGAAAAACAAGTAGATAGAATAGAAAAAATAGAAAGCTAGTGTTTGTTAGTTTTTTTGTTGTTTTTTTTAAATAAAAAATAAAACAAAAAAGAAGATACATATAGATAAAGTAGAATTAAAATAGAATAGAAAGTGCTAGAGTTAGAGGGTCAAATAAAGGTGTACACAGTAAAATAATTTTACTGAAAAGCCTGTAATAGTTTAATCCCACTGTTACCCCACACAATATAAATGTGTGTCAGCGTATAATAGCTTTTTGAAGCTAAGACTTAACAATTTGTGCTTGTATAGAAATAACATAATTACATAATATTCACTGGAGTAAAAAAAAAAGTGACAAACAGCCTTGGTCTCCCTTGTTGTACTAATAAACGCAAATGGCCCTCTCTATCCTGATTGTAGTTGCTCTCAACTGCTCATGGGTAATTCTGTTTACCATTCATCTCTATGGGATTCTCGTTCATAATAAGCTATATCATATCATATCTTCCTGGTTTCATACACAGTTAAACGCGAGGTGTAACAAAAGGGTCACGGCTGTTCCTCGCAGTTCCACAGACGACCATAACATCCATAATTCCTATTATGGTTCACATTTTTGACCGTATAGAGACGCGGGAGTGCCGTCTGGTGATTAATGACCCTGCCAATAACGAGAACCTGACTGGAAGGAGACCATAGCCGCTCACAGCCATCGTTCTGGAGACTCTTTGCGCGTGTGTAGCCGGTGGGAGGAGCCGCTTTCCTGCGATTGTCTGTCTGCGCTCGCGCTGCGCGCATTCCTCTAAAGTTGCGTTCTCGAGACATACTGCGTCGCAGAGGATTGCGCGCCGAGACAGTCACACTTGTTTCTGCCATCAAGATTTCTTTTGGTTCCTTTCAAGATGACAGAAGAAAAGAATGTTCGACATTTAAAGCTGGTATGTGAGTGTGTGGTCTCATATCACGCTGTGCTGTAGTTAGTTGCGCTTTGGACAGGATTTCAACTGAGAATGAAGGTAGTTTAATGCTTCCTGAAGTAACCTAAAAGCGGAGAAGTTTGAATAATTCCGTAAACCAGGGTTGTGCTGCAAAACCTACCGAGCTGCTTACCTAGACAGTGTTTTGGGGCATCGTAAGCGCTTGGAAATGCTGTCTAGGTAGTGGGCTCGCTAGATATTGAGAAACAGCGCTGTAGAGTCGCTGTGTTTTACTTCTTAACCTGCCTGTTCTCTTCTGCACCGTGTTTCGACGCTATTATTGGATGTGTCTGGATGAACGTGTGTTTGGAGATGCTGACTAACATCGTATCGTCATTTTAGCAGTGATGTTCTCCTGTAGACAGAGATAAATGAATGATTAGTGTTATATAGGCTACCATACTCTCATAATCTGAATGTTTGGGGGATTTGCGCAGATCGCTATCATAGCGACAATACATGCATGTATTTTTTGTGTTTCGCTGAAGCACTGAGCGTTTCATTTACTATGGACTTAACATTAAAAGTATTGAAAATAATACAATGGCTTTAAATTAATCTTGTCTTTCACTTGCAAATTAAGATCACATTGGAAAGTTTCTATTTTTATGTATTCATTTATTGAATTTCTTTTTCTAACTATTTTGGAACTATTTTTAAGAGCAGATATGTGGTTCTTAACTTGGGGTCCGGGGCCCACTAGGGGGCCTCAGTAAACCTTCAAGGGGCCACAAAATGTAAAATATTTTAAAATGAATATTGCATAATTTAAAAAAAACACATCAATGCCATATAAGTGTTACACGTAATTTGCATCTGATTTCTTTTTTTCAGAGAAAGATTAGTTTAACGTGCACTAGCTAGTTCTCAATCAAAAATTGTTAGCGGATGTAAAACATTTTGTTTTGTTGATTTGTTTTTTTTCAATGATATTTACACATTGTTTCTTTTAAAAATAGGTTAAAGGGGTCATATGATGCTATTTTAAAGATCAGTATTTTGTGTATTTGGTGTAACAGAATATGTTGACATGCTTTAATGTTCAAAAAACACATTATTTTTCAAAGACTGTACATTATTTTAGGTCCTCTATTGCTCGCCTCCCTCAAACGCTTCATTTCTACAAAGTCCCTCCTTCAGACAAGCACAGTCTGCTCTGATTGGCAAGCTGACCCAGTGCATTGTGATTGGCCAAACACCACAAGCACTTGTCGGAAATGTAACACCCCCTTACCATAATCGCGAGCTTCAGCTTTCAAATTAAATAGAAGACAGCTTAATAATGGTCTAGTTTTTACCATCCTTCAAAGCCCGAAAGGAGCACAGTCGCGTGACAGACACAGTGATGATGCAGTAGACAAGTCGTGGTTAAGACAGCTGACGTGCTATTATTTCTGACAGCCGTTCAATCTCCTGTGATGTGACCCTGTTCCCCTCCCACACACACACAACGCATTACTCTGCACTGCGCAAAACTCCACATTTGAACAGTAAATACTTAAACTCATACACCTACTTCTTCGCTGATTCAGAGTGCCAGATTGTCATAGCAAATCGAATTTTCCCTTTTTTTTTTTTGAAATGGCCTTTGTGCACAGCCAACCTTGTACTCTTCTAGTTAAAAAAAACTGTCGTCCATAAAATACGTTGCACAAATTCGAACATCTAGGTCATGCTGTTCTGTTGTAAATAAATCTTAACCAATTATTCCTAATTGCATCTACTTCTGGAAGGCCAAATAAAGTTCTTTTGCTTTCGCTTAGAAACACACAGTGTCTCCCTGACATTGCTGCATCAACACTACTGCTGTTTCTGAAACCACGCCTCCTTTCTTTGCGTGCACATGTTGGGCTGCATTATGCTAATATTTCCACATAGTGCTGTAGATATGTGGGGGCGTGTTAGAAAAAGCTGTTTTAGGTAGGTGTGGCTGACACTTAACTTTTAAGGATTTCTCTTTGGATTTGAGACTTTAGTCTTTTGCCACTTTACAGATCTTCTTTATGCACCAAGAGCTTGTAACACTCCAAAGAGAAAGGAAAACTTGAAATCGCATCATATGGCCCCTTTAAAAGCTACCTAAGCAGAGCGAGAACTGTGTTTAAAGAACATATAAGCAGATAATTGTAATCAGCTGTTGTGCATAGTTTTAATAACATACATTTTAATAAGTTCTATGGAAGAAAAAAAAGCTCACCTGCTATAAACAAGTTGAGAACATGTTTTCATTCTAAAAGAGTGTTGTTAGTAGTTGTAGTGTGTTGTTTTTAGTAGCATTACTCACTAACGTTTGAGATCGTAGGAAACTCGTGTTACTTCTTTTTCGAATCAGAACTTAAATCCATCAAAAGCTGTTTGGATCAGTTTTGATCTCAGGATTCCAGTGTAATTGTTTTCATACCTCAGCTGTTTTTGATTTGTCGTTATACAATATAAAGTCTATTGTAAATGTGGGTTTTTGTCGAGCTTTCATCAAAGGCTGTCAGAGTCCCTTAACAGAAAGCAAGTATTTGGGGGGTTGTTTGTTCCGCTGGCATGCAGAACACCCTGTAGGCAGACCCTGAGTTGAAGGTCATTAAAATGTCATTTAGCAGCTGTCAGTTTTAAAAGATTATGTGGCAGATTGATCTGATTTGTTGAAAGAGCACTACTGTTGGCTAACATAACTTACACGCTAAACCATTTTAACATTTATGACTAGAATTCATAAAAGTGATCTTTAGTGGCATGTACAGCATGGCTGTCAGTCCCTTCACGTTCTTTCATACAGGCTTAGATTACTGCCAGCTAAAGTAGGGACGGTTAGCTCTTAAAAAAACATGACTTTTATTCCACTGCGACTCTCTGAGCAAAACAAACTGAGTGTACACTTGTTTTGAAGGCACCTCTTTTTTACACTCCTGTGGCTCATGACATTACACGTTCTCTCAGCTGAATTACACATGAATAACAGCGTAATTAGATGATGTGAGGTGCTGGGTAACAGAAAGCTGAAATGGGCTGAACTGTGCTTCTTTTTTTGCCCTCGCCATTGTTTTTGTCTCTAGGGCATGAACAAAAGTATGATGGACTATTGTGTGGTCAAAGGGCAACCACAAAATGCCATTTTGTCATTTAATTCTATAATTGTAATTGCGCCTACTGGAAAAAATACATCACTCTAAACCCGAAAAGTAAATTGAATGCATTTTTAGCTGAAAGCACTGTTGTTTTAATTAATCCATTTATTTTTGATTTGGTAATATATTGCAACAGCATGCAAGGCTAAAAAAATGTGAAATATATTTAAAAGTTTATTTTGGGGGTTTGTTTGTTTTTTTTAATCTTGAGGAACCATCATTGACCAAACAGACATTGTTGTCAACTTGATTAAAAAATGTTATTACCAATACATTCTCTTTTAAAAATAAGATGTATTCTGTTTTAATAGATTTTTAAAATGTAATTTATTTATATTATTATATTATATAGCATCATTACTCCAGTCTTCATTGTCGCATGATCCTTCAGAAATAATTATTATATGCTGATTTGCTTCTCAAGAAACATTTAAACATTAATTCTTACCTGGTTTGAAAAGAAAATGTATATACTTTTTATGGTTTCTTTTAAATCAATAATAAAATAAAAAATCTTATCAGAAGCATGTAGGTACTGTCACTTTTGATCAATTTGAATGCATCCTTGCTGAATAAAGTTAATTTCTTTAAAAAAATTATGTATAAGTATTCTGACTATACATATCTACCAGCCCTATTCATAACCATATAGTATGAGTAAATGATACATGTGCATTTTAACTATGCACTATACGTTTGTTACTATGCTTAAAATGCATTGCAATTCCTAAATCAGGAATGTGGCAGTTTTACCTCCCTTCGTTGAAAGCAGGCAGGTGTGGCTGTATTGTCTTTTTCTAAGTTTGACAGTTGTTTTCGCATTCCATGGGAAACTCTGTTAGAACCACTATAAACCAGAAACAATTACTTTTTTTCACAAAATTATAGAGCATCGCACCCCTTCCTGACGTAATGTTATTTATATTTTAGTCTACTGTACATGCAACCTTTTTGTCCAATACTGAAGATGTTTATGTTTCTTCATCTTTCACCCCATTATTTGTCCCTGATGATGAAATTATCTTTTGCATTCATTGTGGTCAGCTATACAGAGTTTCCTGCACCGCTATTCAGCCGCTGCTGATTCTTCGCAGCAAAATAAATTATATTTCACCTGCTTTGGCTTGCGGCTGAATTTGAATGAGAGGAGATACAATGTGTTGCATCAAAACTTGACCCAGTCTTTTTTTTGATTGTCCCCTTCACGCCGACTGCATCAAAACACCACACAAGCATGTCATTGATACTATAATTACTATATTAACCGTTTTGGTGGGAATTATCAAAGCAGCAGTAGGAAACTCTACAGCTACATCATATGGCCTCAAATTCAGCTCACATAGAGCTCTGTTGAGAGCCTCTAGAGGGGCCGGCTGGGGACTGCGTCTGGATTGGACTGGCTCTGAGAGAAGCGTGAAGGGTACGTTTTGCACAGTCCCTAGCAGACGCCACGCTGATCGTGTCTGCTCACGGAGGAGACACGTAAATCTCAGTGCTTTGTGGTGTAAGGTCGTTGTGTACCTAATGAAGATGTTGCATGTTGATCAGATGCTCCAATCACATGTTTTATTCAGGGTGTGATGATTCTGTTTAAATTCTTGGTTATTTCTCAGTGTCATACTGTGTATTCATGAGACATGTGGGTATCAGGATGGTCCTGATGTTGACCTGTGGTTTGTTTGTGTGATTCATAGTCAGCTCAAGCACACCGCAAAATTAGGGTGCTTTCACACCGTAACAGACCGTTTGTAGATCGAGAAGCTCTCGCCCGCCCCTCTCGTCACTACCCCCATCGCCCCTCGCAGCCGGGGGTACTCACATCCTCGCTCTCTCCACCCCCCCCCCCCCCCCCCCCTCCGGGGGAGCCGATCACGGCGGCCGCGGCGTACCTGGGGGAAGGACAGACAGACGAGGCGAGGAACAGGAGACGGAAGGATGAGGAGAGACAGAGAGGAGAGAGGGGAGAGAGGAAAAAAAAATATCTTGTTCCGATTCCCAGACACAATGCCGCTCAGCCCTCCACCAGCTGGGTAAACTCTTCCAAGATGCCTGGCGGAGGCACAGGATAGCTTGGTGGCCGGCGACGGCTCCCTCCGTGTTCGGGCAGCTCCGTCAGAGTCCCTGTTTTCTCTGCTCCCCCATCATGCTGATGCAGCAGGCTCGCCTCAGTGAACGGGCGGCGACTCCTCCTCTCCCTCACGGACGGCAGCCGTCCCTCCACAGCCCAGGCGGCTGGCAGCGAGTTCGTCCGCCCCCCTGGCAACTCACTCCAGCCCACCGCCTCGAGTGTCCATGGCGGCAGACTGCTCCGCCATGCTCGATGGCACCGCAGACTCAACACAGCGACGAGGGATTTCTGGCAGCGTGTCCCTCCTTCCTCCCTGGTTTCGGCACCAATGTAACAACGTTCCTAGTCACGGGAAGAAGGAGGCGGGAACCAGCAAACATTGAAACAAAACTTTAATCAAATAAACAACCTCAAAATAGCACAAACAGAAACAAAACAACATAAATCCAGGCCTGGTCCTTTCTCGTCTTTCACTGTCGTCACTCCTCATTTTTATCCTTCCGGAGCTCCTCCGTTGGGACTCGAGACCGGTGAGTGGTGCTGGTGTCGCTCATTATCATTACTCCACCGGCCTCGCTCCGTTCCAACGGCTCTCGGCCCTGCCCCTCTCGTCACAGACACCTGGCTTCCTTGTTGGGAACCTGACGCGTTTCCCTCCTTAGCTCGGTTCGTTTTGGCATATGTGAACACGGCAATCGCGCCTGGATCCGCGCCAAAACAATCGGTCTGAGATTGCCTGAATGAGGTGGTCTCGGCTCGATTGAAACAAACTCTGGAGCGGTTCGGTTGTAATGAGAAAGCAATCCGATCTAATGGACCAACGAACCAGGCTATATCACAATGTATACTGGGTAATTACGTAAGTTCCGTGAAAAACATTAGCTTTGTTGTTTTACTAATACTTCAAAATGAACCTGTGAATGTATGTGGGTGAGCACGTCTTTGCCATTCAAAAATCAAAGCGCACTTTTATTTTATAATGCCGTCTTATTGCTTTTCTTTGTAGGTGCATTTTAAAAATGTTTTACCGATGAATCCTGAACTCTTGCTCAAAATGATAAATTAATATAAGGACAGCTACAAAAAAAAAAAAGCTGTTGTTGTTCCATCCTGATGGATGACAGCCGTGACAGCGGTGGAATCCCGGAAAATAAACCGTGGAACTTTGACCAATGAGACAACAGTTTACTCACGCGTGACTTGTATTAACAAATTTGGTCCGTTTAGAAACTTTGCCGTGTGAAAGCGAACCGCACAAAGAATAAAAAGCAACATTGTAATAATTTAATCCCTGTTTCGGAACAAAGCAACCGATCTACAGGTGTGAAAGCACCCTAAGATTATGTCCAGATAAAATAAATGAGTATCAACACAACTATCTGCTGATTAATTTGAGCTGCAGACATGCAGCAAAACAAGCAGGTTTTAGACAGACTAGCTCTTGTTCTTTCATAAACAAGTCTCATATTTTAGAAGTAGGGCTAGGCAAAATAGGTGCCTTCTGGTGATATGTATTTGCTCTAAAATGGCTTGAAAATGGTTGCTGTTATTGAGAAGCTTCAAAACTAATTTTGCACGATATAAAACGAGTTAAAATAAATCATGTTTTCTACACTGTTTTGTTCTGAATGAGCATATTGAAAATTATATTTAATGCAAAATTATGCTTAATTAGTTTTACACTGCCGTACAAAAGTTTAGGGTCAGTTTTTTTTCTGACATAATTTAAAAAAGATTATCAGCTAGACACATTATACATTTAAATGTTACAAAAGATTTACATTTCAAGTAAATGTTGAACTTTCTATACCTCAAAGAATCCCAAAATTAAAAATGTATTACAGTTTCCACAAAATATTATTGCCCCATCCATATATTAGAGTGATTTCTGAAGGATCATTTGACACGGAATACCGGAGCAATGGCTGCAAAAAATTTAGCCTTGCATCACAGGAATAAATTACAATTAAAAAATTTTAAAATAGAAGAAAAAGTTTTTTAAATCTAATAATAGTTCCCAATTGTATTTTTTTGATCAAATAAATGCAGCCTTATTGAACATAAGAGACTTTAAAAACATCTTACTGACCCCAGACTTCAACACAGTAGTGTATATCCTGAAAGTTTTTTATGGTTTTTAATACACAGAGCGTTATATTATTCACACAGTAATCACAATCAAGAGAAACAATGCATCAAATGTTTGTTGATTCTCATGCACAGCAAACTGAAAAAAGAACACTGATTGACATGACAACAGAAGATACTCAATCAGTTGTTTTTTGTTTGATGTAGTTGTTTTCGGGACCATATTTTTGCATTCTTCATCTAATTAGCATAACTAAACTACTTCTGCTGTATGGTTCCAATTGGAAACTTTGTGAACTAAACCAAGTCTAAGATTGAATCTTCCCACAAAAACAGCCAATGCGATGCTGTCGCTATTCCTCACTGCTGCGCACCTCTGAGCTACACCGGATGTTTTCACTTTGCCTCTGGTCCTTGGACTTCTCTGTACCGCCTCTAAATTTCAGCTTATGTATGTCACATTTCTGAGTGTATCCTGAAAAAATAATGAGGCTTAATTGGATTTTCTGCCCATGTTGATCTCCATCCTGCCATTCTCAGAGAGCTGTGAGACGTGAAGTGAGATAGGCAGTTGACTCTCACAGGACCGCTGACCCTGGGGGCAGGTGCTCATGTACAGGCTGTTCCACTGCAGCTTTACCACTTCCCCCAGCAAACAGCAGCTCTGCAGGAAATGGGCTCTGGTCTGTTCAGTGCCAGACAAGTCTCTGTAGAAACCCAAACCACTAACACATCCATTTCAAATCATGGGATTGTAAATCATTTGGGAAGCTTTAGACCATCTGAAAAGCTGTTATAATTAGTAGTGACAGACTGAATTTGTGGACTTTATTACAATTTCTGTGCTCATTTTAAGGAAAAACTCTGAAATGCATTTAAACTTGGCCTTTGAGACTAGTCATCATTTATGTTGTCAGATTATGTGAAATTTGATCCATCAGGAACATAAATGATTGTTGTTCTCTGTCAAGGTCTTTTGCCCTTCCACAAATGAAGGCCTTAAAAAGGTCTTAAATTGGAGCAGAAAGTCTTAAATTCATAGTCATTGCATTAAATATTTTATGCATTGCAGAAGTTAATATCTGGCGTATTTTTGTCTTATTTTCCAGTATACGTATCTAGCTAAAACAACATATCTGCTGATATGCAAATGAACATGAAGTCTTGTTTTCTGAGAAACTGAACATAATTGAAGTAAGTTTGTGCATAAAATAAGAACAGATAACTTGCTTTCCATTTGGATTTTCCATTTGAACACTGGAACATATTTGTTTTTGGTTTAATCATAATTTTTTATTAATTTGTCAGAAAATTATTTGCTTCTCAATATATTTTGATAAAAAAAAATCTTTAGACATTTGCAAAATTTGACAAAAATACTGAGGATCAACATCACTTTTTTTGCAGTGTGAGCAGAAGCTACAGAAGAAAAAAAAAAGATTGAAAAAATAAGTTGGGGAAACTATATGGAAAAGTTATTTCCATATTATAGTTAAGTTATTTTTTGTAAAATGAATTAAAAAGTAATGGAGATTGGTTGGAAGTTGTATTTTCAAACTTTGAGGGCATTTCGCAATACGGACTCATGTGCACTTTCTGGACATTACATTAGATAACATATGGACATATCTGTTACATTTAATAATCCTTAAATTTTCTTTAAGTCTGTCTTAAGGATGTTCACCCAAAAAATGAAAATTATGTTGTCATTTACTCACAAGTTGTTCCAAACCTGTATGAGTTCTTCTGCTCGTTGAGAACAAAAGAAGGTATTTTGAAGAATGTGTAACCAAATTTTCACTAGTAGCCATTGACTTCCATAGTATTTTTCCCCTACCTATGTAGCCAGGATGGCTTCAGCAACGTGTGGTAACAACATTCTTTCACACCATTACCTTCTTTGTGTTTAACAAAAGAAAGAAACCGTAAGGCCCTTTGGAACAAATTGAGGGTGAGTAAATGATGGCAATTTAAATTTTTGGGGTAAACTATCCCTTTAAAAAGGCCTTAAATTTACCTTATATACAAACTGCAGAGAAAACCCTGTATTCCTAGTTCGTTTGGACACCCGATTCTATATAGTGTAGACCCACCCTGTACAGCTGGAGCACATCAGACGACCCGCATCTGTTGCCGTCTCTCGTGCTGGGTGGAGGCCCAGAAGTGCGCATAGCGACCTTATATCGGCTGTGCTGCGTGGACTGTTTAGAGCCCGGGCGACGAAGAGGTCGGAGTTTTATGCGGCAGCTGCGGGAGGCTCCCGCTGTGGTTGGTAAGAGACCAGCGCCGCTTACCCATACACATGTGTGCTGTGCCTGCATAACCGGGATTCAATGCTGAACGCTGTTGTCAGGCTTCTCCCCCCAGTCCGGGCGTCATCCACCCTCACCCCAGAGCCTCGTTCTCCAGGGCGAGACAGGGTGGAGCGTGGCTTAGCGTTATGATTATAGACACACAAAGTGTGCATTTCAACTCTAGCAGACACACAAGTGCACCTTTTTTACTGTATAAATATAAGCATTGTCACAGATACTTACTTTGATCCTGTAAGAATATATGAGGTGTTTCCTACGCCGATACTGAATCTACAGTGCAGCAAAGAGATATTTTTGCAGTGTGAGGAGCTGAATGTGATAAAAAAAGATGTTCTGCAAAGAAAATAAATAGACCGCATATCTTTCTTTGAGTTGTCACAATTGGCTGCACACAAAAACAAACTGATTCACAAACTAATGACTCTTTTGAGCTGGGAATATGTAATGAATCATTCAAAAGACTAACAAGTTATTGCTCGCTTAAGTATTTGTTGAATCTGTTGGAATTAACATACTTTTATTCCAGAATAATGCATTAAATTGATCAAATGTAAAGACATTTACAAGGTTATAATGATTTCAATTCAAATAAATATGTTTAATTATATATATAAATGATCATAGACCACACATTTTCTATGAAACATATTGAGCAATTCACCCCTTTCCTTGAATCACGAAATGTTTTGAGCAGCAAATCAGCCATATTACATGATGTCTGAAGGATAATGTGATACGCAAAAATGGCTGCCTTTGCCAATCACAGGAATATATTACTTTTTAATATATATTAAAATAGAAAATAGTAAAACATTTATTTGTAACAATATTTTACAGTATAACTGTTTTGCTGTAGTTTTGAGTAAATGAATGCAGACTTGGTGAGCAATAGAGACTTATTTTCTAAAAACATAAAAATAATCTTTACAATTTTGAAAAGGAAGAGTATATGACATGACTTTCACTTAAAGTCCACATGAAATGGCATTCGCAGTGTATTAATGTCTATAATGTGAAATATTATTCAGATTTACCAAAAAGAACAATGAAAGTACTACATTTTGAAATAACTTGATTGAGTAAAAAAAAAAATTTATATATTTTTTAAGAATAATGTATGCTGGTGAATCATGACACATTTAGGCACGTCCAGAAACATTTTTTAAGTAATACAGGTTAATTTTGATCACTGTTGACTTGACGTAGTATTGCCGCACACCCAAATGCTGTACAGGCTGTGCATGCACTCGGAGGACCTTAGTAGCGTCAGCAGTCCAGATTTCTGCATGCACGTCATCTGCTCTTCCTCACCTTTCGCATGTTTACTTTGACTCTCAGCAGAAGGAGCTCTGCACATTTAAGCTGAGCTCCGTGGATTTACAGCCCTTTGTTAGGAATACAGGCAGAGGCTCAGAGAGCAGGTAGGAGGAAGTGAAGGGATGAAGAGCTAACTCGCTCACACTTACTCACTTCACCATCATGTGAACACAGAGAACAGGGACTCCTACGCTCTCTGTCGGCTCAGTAACAGCCCAACTTAAGGCAGAGCAGGATTATAGAGCATGACTGAAAAGCTCTCTCCAATTATGCGATGCATAATCCATGAATTATGAATGCAAACGAGCCATATGTTTGTGTTTCTAGCCATGGAATGCTATCTATAGCTTATTGTCGAAGCATATTTTTCTCAAGCCGTCTGTTTGATGGCTAATTATCTCATGCAGTATAGAAAAAAAACATAGAAATTGATCTGTGCTGAATAACCACTGTGTTTCAGGTGGAGAACACATCTAAACTAATACAGAAAGTTTTGTAAAATAAGCCATATTTTATACGCTTTAATAGCATTTAAATATTTAAATCTGATGATAATGTTATTCATGGTTTCTTATGTCAAAAACGCCATAGTTATTGAATTAAACATGGTATTTTTTCTGCTGTGCCTTTAAATTTTTTATATGTAAATGCTGTTTTGATGGGCCAAGCTTGGCGTAGGCATTCAGAGTTATACTAAATAGGTGTTGATACGAGCCTGATCTCATGACGAAACGTACCTGTGGGAACTTTTTTGCAAAACGCCAAATACCGCTATAGCATATACGCTTCGGGCACTATTTTGATGTGAAATGTCCACGAGTGGCGCTAAAAGACTGTGTTCGTTTTTTTTTTCCTGGAAACAGATGAACGTTAATATGGACGTGGCATGTGACGTTGGTTTTGTAGGTGTCCACCCAGCAGGTCTGACTGGAAAGGTCCATTGAGGGGTGCTATGGACTCTACTGCTGAATGACATTGTAAAATAAAACACCAGACTATCTGCACCTAACACCTAAACCTACCCGATGTAGTATGCATACAAAGTCCCGAATGTAACCTGTTTTTGACAAAAAGCAACACAGCTGCTCCTCTCCCCCTGAGGTTTTAGCGTGTTTTCGATCTCTACTTTACATCTCCTTGACTTCTTTCATTGTGAGTCATGTTTTAACGCTATTCGTACCAAGATTCCACATCCTAAAGTCAATTCGGCCCCCCGGCATGAGATCACCAAGCAGCTTGTCTACTCGTGGACCGGAAAAGCGAAACATATGGAGCTGTCTCACTAACTGTGCGAAACATGATTAACAGGAGGGTGCAGGCGATTTTTCGATTTTATCGGGATAATTCGAATTTAGTGTCTTACAATGTGACCACCGTGCCTCATAGCCGCGAGCCGGCCGCCACTCACATCTGAAGGAGCGTTTGTTGTAGACAAAGATGGCAACGAGGGGGCAGTGGAATAGGAACAAAACATGCAGAGATAGGAGTGTGAACCTATTTTTAAATGAGCACCACGTTTTCAGACTGCCGTTTAATGAGAGAACGGGCAAGAGATGGAACCGCGTAACAGTCAAAGTGTCCCCTGTTTAAAAAAACTTGAAAAAACTCTGACCTGACTACTACTGTTTGTCTGATATTTCATGTTTGCATCATTGTTTTTACAGAACATTTACAGTTAATAATAGTCTACCGAGGTTATACCTTCAGTCATTTTGAATTTGAATTACCTTGACTTTCTGAACATATAATATGCATAAGACACGTTTGTACAAGATGTAGTTGTAGTTACCAACATTTACTTTACTTTTAGTCATTTATCAGACGCTTTTATCTAAAGTGACTTACAATTGGGGGATACATTTAGCTATTCTTCTTAAAGAGGCAAACAGACACAGGAAGTGCTTGTAATACCAAGTTTTTAGATATTGTTCAAATAAGTACAAGCTAGAAAGAGAAGGAATAAGTAAGGAGAAAATTTTTTTTTATGATGAAGTCAAGTAGCTTCGAAAGTGATGAGTTTTCAGCTGTCGCTTGAAATTGTCAGGGATTCAGCATTTCGGATAGGGGTGGGAAGATCGTTCCATCAGCCTGGAGTGGTGAACGAGAATGTTCTGGAGAGTGATTTTGAGCCTCTCTGTGATGTACCACGAGGCGTCGTTCACTAGCGGATCTCAGACTTCTGGAGTGGATGTAGATTCGTAATAGTGAGTGGAGGTAGGCGGGTGCTGAGCCTGTGGCTGTTCTATATGCAAGCATCAATGTCTTGAACTTGATTCGAGCCACAACCGGTAGCCAGTGCAAGGAGATAGAGAGGTGTAACGTGGGCTCTTTTGGGCTTGTTGAAGACCAGTCATACCGCTTTCTTCTTGCATTCTCCATCATTTGGGAGGTTTATTGTCGTGCTTCGAGGAAGTCGACAGAAAAGCATTGAAGTAGTCCACGACTATGATTCATGCACAAGCGGCTGGCCACTGAGGTTAGAAGCTGTGCAGCATGCTTCGTTAGAAAGGCGCATGATCTTTTGACTGTTGTGCAATGCACACCTGCAAACGATGGAGAGTCTTGCAATGTGAGGCTTGAAGGTCAAGCCTGGTTATCAAGGTACACCAAAGATTTCTGACGAGTTGATTGGCGGGTAATTGTAGAAAACCCTAGATGGATTGGCGAGAATAATTATTGTAGAGTTGGAGTGGCTAGGGAAGACAAGACGCTCAGTCTTGCCAGGGGGAGCTCTAGGTTGATCTTCCTTTACTCATACGAGATGTCAGCCAGGCAGTTGAGATCACCACCCCCCCTCTTTCCCCCCCCCCCCTCTGTGCAGCTACGTTGGTTTAGGAGTCAATCTGGTTTAAATGAGAGATAGAGCTGTGTGTCATCAGCATAGCCATGGTAGGAGAAGCCATGTGCCTGTATGTTGGGACCCAGTGATGTAGTGTATATGGGGAAGAGGAGGGGTCCAAGAACTGATCACTGAGGAACCACAGTGACCAGTTGATGTGCTTTGGATACCTCCCCTCCCAAGGCCACCCTGAACCAGACCTAACAGTGAGATAGGATTCAAACCAGCGAATTGGAATCCCTGTGATGCCCATTGAAGAGGGGGCAGACAGGAGGATCTGATGATTGACAGTGCCAAAAGCAGCAGAAAGATCCAGCAGAACAAGGACTGATGATTTGGAATCAGCTTTTGCAATCCGCAAGGCTTCCGTGACTGACAGTAGCGCAGTTTCAGTTGAATGGCCACTCCTGAAACCTAACTGGTTAGCATCCAGTTTGTTGTTCCGTGAAAGAAACAATGATACCTGGTTGAAAACAAATCATTTTAGAGTTTTCGCTATGAACTGAAGGAGAGAGACAGGTTGTAGTATCTGTACGTGAAGTGTGTAATTGTAGTTTTTTTGAGCACCCTGTGGGGTTATCCGAGACTCTTGCAATGCAGTGGGGAAGGTGCCTGTAGGACGAGATGTCTTGATGATGTATTCGTGAAATGTAGTTCATGCATCTTTCTGCAAAGATATTAACAATGATTTGTTAACATTTACATCTGTTGACAATCATGTGTGGTGCACCTTGGAATAGAATTTTCTTTAACGATGCACGTGTAATAAAGAAACAGTTACTTGAATTAGGGGTAGTTACATTTCAATGGCTAGCTACAAACGTAAAAAACGAGAAGGAGAATCGGTTCAAATGTTCCTAAAAAAATCTAGATTTAATTGTTTGCCAAATCTCCAGCCAAGTTACACCAGTGCGAAGTGGGAATTACGGCAGGGATTGTACTTGTTGGTAAGGATTTGCATTCTGCGAAAAACGTTCCCACAGGTACGTTTTTCGTCTGAGATACAGGGTGGTTGATACAAATAAAATTTAGCTGAATAGTGGTAATTCTACCCAAGAATCTTCAATTGGTCCCTACACAGCTACACAGTACAGTCAAAAGTTCGGTGTCAAGATGATTTTTATTTTATATTTAAAAGAAAAAATGTATACTTATCTAACAACTGATACAATTAAATAATCAAAAGTTGGCAGTAAAGTCTTACACAAAATGATGTTTTCCTGTAACCTTCTATCCCAAAGGGGTATTTGTAAAATATATCAGGTTTCCACCTAACAATATTAAGAAGCACAACTATTTTTTATGTTTTTTGTTTCTTGTTTTTTTTTTTGGAAAGCAGTTACAATTAGCATATAGAATCATTTCTGACGAATCATGTGCAATGATGATGTAGAGTACTGATGCTGAAATTCAGCTTTGCATCGTGGGAATAAATTACATTTTCAAATATATTCCAATAGAAAAACAGTCTACCTTTTAAACTGGGAAATACTATTCACAATTTCGCTAGTGTATACTGGTCAATTTTGTCTTCCTGCCCCGAAACCTTAACTATTGACTAGTAGGTGTGCTTTAAAATCAAAAAGCACCAAAAAAACATCTGTTTTCTAGGATTTGACTTTAAGTGTTGAGTACTTGGAGTTGGACCTCCTGGAACTCATAAAGCTGATATTCCTTGAAAAACCAATTGCGTCTTATGCTGGCATTGAATCTCAAGGATCGCCACGTTTAGTCCCGTGGTGAATCCAAACAGTTGTTAACTGTGAGGCCTACCACGGGTGTGTTGAACGACAATAAAAACTGTACAGAGCTTTAGACCCGCTGTGTGCTGTAACTGCAAATGCCCAGATCTCATGGAGAAAACATAAACAAGCCATGGGACTGTGATGGGGGGGGGGGGGGATAATGGCCTTCTCAACTCAACACAAATGGAAATGCATAAACGAAACAGCAAGACTTTGACATTTCAACAAAAAGAATCAGCAAAACAATCAAAGTCAGCCAAAGAAAACAATGCCTTCTCCCTGCACCATCCCCAGAGGAAATACCAAACATTACAGCAGCTTATAAATAGCATGTCCTACAGCCAAATACAGGAGGGGGTACTACATCTCTGTGGGTCTTTGGAAACACGCCAACATCTCCGACACGTCTGTCTTGCACTTCCCTTGCACTCTTTTCCTTGCTATCTGCCGACCTTCTGCATGAGTTAGCAACCTTGTAACACCTCACAAACAGCCGTTTATTTATTAATAAGCAGCAGCAGCTCTTGTGCAGAGAGTGCTTTTTTTATGTGGGTGCTTCAGTGGAGGAGTGTGTGTGGACATTGACCCGAGTGATTGCACAGGTTATCTGAGGTGCCCGATTGTTGGCTGATCACACAGCACCCACAGGGGCACGCATTGTAACACACAGCTGCTAGAGGTGCTAGTATAAGATATATAGATTTAAGAAAGGGCACAAGAACCAGAGCATTCTGTTAGTACATGGGTGTTTATTTAACTTACAGCACATGTTCTATAGATTGATTATAATTAAAAATTCTTTTTCCTTTTCTAGTTTTAAGCTCCCATTAAAACTGTATTTGTTTCGGGAAACAGTTTCCATGCCATCCAGGCATTTCATTTGCATTAGTGCTCTCGTATGCGCACAGGATGCAATTTATTGATATAAAATAACCGTAGTAATACTATGAACTTAATGACAATTAAAATAACTTTTTTTATCAACAATTTTATATATTTTATTTAATATATTTTAAATTGTAAAACATGTAATTTATTTCTGTGGCTTAAATGAATTTTCAGCAGACATTCAGCCAGCATACTGTGTGATCCCTCAGAAGAATCACTTCTAATATGCTGAAGTGTACATTCTCAAAGAAACATTTATTAAATAATATCAATGTTTAAAACAAAATTAAACACTGGGTGCTGTTTAAACGTTTTATGGAACGGCCCCATAATGTTCAGGATTTTCAGGATTCTTTGAAAATTCAAAAGAACAGCATTTCTTTAAAATAAAAATCTTTTCTAACAATACAAGGTGCGTGCCGAGCTGCGCCCCTGCTGTGTGTTATATATATTGTGTTGTCCTTGAGAACAAATAATTTAAAAAAATTTACATTTTAAAAACAATAAATGTGAACAAAAAATGAACAAAAAATGAAATAATCATTAACCATTTTAGTATTTGTTAAGTCAAAATATTCTATACTTGTGTACTCTGCATAAAGCGTGTGTAAAGGCCAAAGAAAAAGTTAAATATCAGCAGAATATTTTAATTATGCCACATTTCAAATCAAGCTGCAATTTGAATCCATCAGATTGCGCGTTTTACGTGAAATCCTCGTTATATTGTAAATTCCATGTTCACGACTGCACCAGGATTCCCTCTGCATCACGGAAATACGACCTTGGCCTTTACTTAATTTATAACTTGTTATAAATGCAACATACCTTTACGTGATATGTTGCATTTTACAGGCTTTACCTGTACGTGCGTATAAGCAGCCAAGTACATTTTTAAATCGTAGATACGCAAATGTTTACGATATGATAACCGTGCACTTTCAAACCGTGATAGACCGTCATACCGGTATATTGTTACAACCCAAGTCCCTTTAGTTGAAGAAACACCCAAATATTGATTCACTCTATTAATTTTCTCATTTCCTCATTCCCAGAGGAATTATCTGAGTACGGTGGGTTCATGTGCAGCGCCGGCCTCTGTGGCTTAATAATGAGATGGAGGGAGGCACCGATCCCAAATCTTTCCTCAGTTATATTGTATTAAACACTGCGCTTTGCTTGTCTTTCTTGGCGATGATCCGAGGTTTAAAAGATGGATTCTCTTGATCGCTTCAGCTGTACTTTGAGCAAAGGCCTCAGTGGATTATCCATTATAGACTCTGGGAAAGAGTACGTATGAAATTTACATTTTCAGTAGAATTGTTTATATTGGGAACTTCACCAGCTTGGGTTCATTGACTAGATTTTTTTTTTTAAGTGACCCCTCTCTATTATGTGTTTCTGAATGAAAAAGGCCAGCATGCAATCTTAGAAATCATTTTAGTTTAGGGATTGAGGAAACACTGGGTGGGTTTGAAAGGTTACATAAGCATTCAGCCCGCAAATTCATGGAAAACTGAGAGAAAGGCCGTCAGCTAATCAGTCCATTTGATTGGTCTTGCAATACTGAGTCAAAAACTGCACTTTCACACATCATTTATTTTTCATACTGCTGATAAAATCTGTATGGATAGCTAAAAATGTGTTAAAATTGGTTCAGAAAGACCACATTATTTCTGACAAATGTATATTATTTTTAATTAATGAAGCGCACATTAGGTGTCTTGTATAGAAAAATACAATAGTAAAAGACCAGGCTTAAAAAAATCTAAAACATTGTAATGGCAACCATTATTAGCTCCAGATATGGTGAAATATGGAAGCACCTGTTTTGAATATCATAAGTATTTGGATAGGATCAGAGATAGCTATGATACTGTAGCAGATTCTGCTGTTCATTATTGTCAGATGGGAATGCAGATTAGTACATTTGAGACTCAACGCAGCAACCCATCAGATTGCCATTTATGTGCGGCACAGGCTGCATTTCATTCATGGGAAATTAGCATATTTATAGGAATTTTAGCGGAAAGGTACGGCATTAGTTTGGTCGTCAGTTCCTCGCACATTTTGTGTCACACGTTCTGCGCCCCGTGTCAGCAAACTAGAAATGAAAGGAGACTGAAAATGAATTTTTGCAAGTGCAAGTATGTTTACGGTGCGGCATAACAAAAGGATTTGCCGTAGCTTTTGCATGTTTATACTCCCATTGATCAAATTCTTAATGCATGTCAGCGGGGACCTTCACCGCAATGCTGAACCAGACCTACTAATGTTTAGATATTCAATGCATCTTGTTCTCCAAAATGCGTGAAATAGAGGAAGTATTAAAGAATATGACAGAAAATATCAGGCTAGAAACTTCAGAGAAACTTGCCGTTATCTTTAATGTTTGCGAATCGATTCCTTGACATGTAAAATGGAGGAATCAAAGAATCTTTATGTGCTCTGATGCTGAACTGTAGCATAAAACCTTCTGATACTCTTCTGTTAGCTCCAATGGGACAGTGTGTTCTCGTACCTCTGTTTTTCTGTGGCTTCCTGTGAGGATTCGCTTCAACACTGGACACAGCGGCACAAGCACTCCTTCAAGTTCTCGCCTCTGTCTCCTCCCTGAAGGTACCGGAGGTGAAGACATGGAGTCAGTAGTCCGTGTCAGGAACACTAGGGCAATAAATTTAACCAACTCTCAACAGCTCTTTTTTATTTAGCCTGTTTCTCTATAATCTGGGCTTAATGTTTCATGAGGTTTTGTGCTGCATTTTTATCCAGTTTTGTTCTCACCAGAGCAAATGCACATCAATAATGGACGTGCTTTGGAGTAGCAGAGAGAAAAAAAGTGTTAGTGTTAGACACCTCTCCAGCTAAGAGCATTAGGGAAATGACAAGTCTTTCTAGAGTATTAACGCTGCGGTGATTGGTCTATTTGGCGTCAGTTCCATCCGCAGGTGGTAAATAATTAATTTTACAAACAGAAACTGTCGTTGTAGTAAAACTGAGGTTTTGACCTCAATTCTGGGCTGAGGATTGTTCGGGGAAATAAGCCAGTCATATGCTCCTATGGGGAAAAAAAGTCACATTTTTCATATCACATTGATGGTTGCTGTAATTTAAACTCTTACTAACTAGAACAAACTACTGTCGGACTCTAAAGTGCATGCATTTTAATCGCAGTATATATTATTGTAGATTACTATTTATGATATTAATAACTTAATACAATAAGTTTGGGAACCCCGATACTTTTTTTCCCCCCTAATTTTACTTGATGAAAGTTCAAAACGAACTTTTTTTTCGTTTTCATAATTTTAACCCAAAAAACAACCAACCCAATTTTGTCAAACTGTGACGGGCGAACAAAAACAAACTTAAAAAAACATGTAAACATTTTTTTTTTTGTAAAAGTGTACGAAAAGAAAAACTATATAAGTTTTAACAATGTAAAAATATCAACTTAAATGTTTCTAAATATAATACTATTATATATTTATATATGTACTTATTTTTATTCTATTTTGTAGGTGCTGAGATTTGCTTGTTATAAATCAAAGAGTAATAGCTGTGCCATAGCAGCGCCCAAACACGAAATAAAAATAAATAAAATAAATAATTATAAAAATTCCAATAACGGGTTTCTAAACACTGAAACTGCCAATTCAGTTCTGTCCCATCCACAATTGTGTGCCAGAAATCAACATTTCAGACCACCAAAACATTGTTTTCAAAAGCACCACAGAATCACAGTGTTTCAGGAAGATGGCCTACAAATGGCTTTTCTTGGAAAAAATGACACATTTAATTTTTTTAAATTCTATTTGTGACTGCAGAATGTTGTGAAACACATTTCAACTGCCGTTTTCCCCTCCCTCCCATATCAAGATCTTGCGACTTCCACATCTAGGACAAAGGAAGCCTTTTCCATCATTTCACAAGCCTGTTATTCTCGAGTGGTAGGGCACCAGATGGGCTCTGACCTGGATCCACGATCTTCGATCATGAAGGTTAGCCATCCGTGTTTGTGCAGATACCAGAGTGTTGAATCTCTAGTCAGTGGTCATTGCTCTGATCCCCACAAAACTAAGCCACCACGGCACTGTTTACATTCTATGAATAGAATCACATGTTTGATTAAGGCAGCCCAGTGTCAGAGCGGATGTGGAGAACATGAACAGAGGCCAGTGAAGCAAAAGCTGAACTCTTGGTGTGGAAAGCTGTCACTACGCTTTATGTGACACATTTGATGTGCAACACGATCTGCTGAAAATACAACAAAGCACACCTCTGGGGATTGTTACTTGGGATGGAAAGAGTGATTGGAATCGTAAAGAATTTAACGACTTTGGTTCTGATTCTGGTTACTTAACGGCTCCATTCTTTTACTACTTGTAAGAAATCCCAAATATTTGGGGGGGGGGGGGGGGCGGGACTTTTGAGAGCTGGCACTGATAAATGCAATCAAATAATTGCCCTTAATTATAATAAACAACAATACTAACAAAACATATATGATTTTTTTTTTATGCTGTACTGAAAAAATAAAAAATGTGTATCTTTAGCTACACCTTATCATATAAACAGTCAGTAACTACACTGATATGAGTCTCAATTGTAAGCTGTATGTATTTGGTTCACTAAAAATAACTGGCTTGTTAAGAGTCATTCGTTTGGAAGTAGAGCTATGCAGGTTATGCTGTATGTGTTTGGTTCACTAAAAAGAACTGACTCGTTAGAGTAATTTGTTTCAGAGTCAGAATACACTGGTCTGTCAGTATTTGCTTGATTCATTAAATGAACTTGTCATAAGAATAATGTGTTCTGTAATTGGACTACAGTGGTAGTGCTGTCTGGTCAGTCTGTTCTGCTATTTTTAATGTATTTATTTTGTAAATTTATTTATTTTTGAACATTACTACTGTTAAAATTTTTTGGGGTCTGTCGTTTTTAAAAAAAAAGAAATTAGTATTTTCTTTTAAAGAAATTAATATCTTTATTTGGTGAAGATGCATTAAATTAATCAAAAATAACAATA